>JAPYXV010003230.1:0-12443 GCA_028533065.1 Trachops cirrhosus
GGACATGAACTAAAGGGGGGAATGTGGGTGGGAGAGGGTGTGCAGGGTGGAGGGGAATGAAGGGGGGATAATAGGACAACTGTAATAGCATAATCAATAAAATGTATTTAAAAAAGAAGCACAAATTGGTATGTACAAAATAGACAGGAGGATGTTAAGAACAGCATAGGAAATGAGGTATCCAAATAACTTATATTCATGACCCATGGACAGGAACTAAGCGGAGATTGCTAGAGGGCATGACGGTACCAGGTGGAGGTGGGCAAAGGGGGAAAAATTAGGACAACTCTAATAACATAATCAATAAAATATATTTAAAAATATAATGAAGAAAACTGGTAAAGGGAAAATAATAACAATAAATGTAAGAATATACAACTTTTTATAAATAAAAATATTTTCTCATTTTCCTTGTAATTTTTTTCTTTGATCCATGGATTGTTTAGAATGTTATTGTTAAATCCCAAATGTTCAGTATTTTTAGATGTATTTAGTTTTGATTGATTTTTACCTAAATTTAAATACCAACATGTAGCTAATGACTACCCTATTGGAAAGTATAGATAGATTTAGAGATTGCAATATGAATCTTAGATTCATCACAGCTTACCTTCAGATGATATTATGAGTGCTAATTCTGTTTTTTATTTGGAATAGAGTTCAGAAAGCATAGAATATGTTCAAAAATCTCAGCAAAATAAACATTGTAGAGGGTAGGATTTAAAAACACTACCAATTATTAAAACAAAAGTTATTTCCATAAATATAGCAGTATTTAATCACCCTAAATAACTACTTTCAAGTTGCTAGTGAGTTAGGTCCTTCATCAGTGGAATTAGGTACTTAGTTGAGTGGGGGAGAATATATGCTGTTACATAAATTAAAATAATTGAAGGGGTAATCAGCCCCTCTGGTGTTGAGATATTCTCCATTATCGCTGCTCCGTACTCTTCCTAGAGTTGACAAAATACCCTAGTACCAGATGATGCAAAGCTTATACTTCTACTTTTCTTCTTTTAATCATCCTGTATGTATTTATTGAACATCTATTACACATACTGCGGTGTGGTACCTACAGATTTATTGTAAGATATTGGCCTGATTTCAGTGAATTTGTACTTTTAGCTTTTTTTTAATTTTTAATTTTTATTGAATTTATTGAACTGACATTGGTTAATAAAATTATATGGGTTTTAGGTGTACAATTCTGTAATATATCATCTGTATTGTGTGTTCACCACCCCAAGTCAAGTTTTCTTCCATCACCACTTGTCCCCTCCTTTCTGCTACTTCCCTTTCCCTCTGGTAATCACCATACTGTTGCCTGTGTCTATGAGAGAATTTTTTTTAATCCCTTCACCTTTTTCACCCAACCCTTCTCCCTTCTGACAGCTATCAGTGTGTTCACTGTGTCTATGAGTCTCTTTCTATTTTGTTGGTTAGTTTACTTTGTTTATTAGATTCCACACGTAAGTGAAATTATATGGTATTTGTCTTTCTCTGATTGGCTTATTTATGCCACCCCACACTGCTTGGTTCTAGACTCCTGAGATTTTCTATAGACAAAAGAAGTGGCTGCAGAAACAAGATGGTTTAGCCTCCATTTTAGCCTCCAGTTTTTCTCTTTTCTTAGTCTCTCTCTCATTGCCAAAGTCTCTTCATTTCCCAAGATTTTCTTCCCACGTCTTAGTATCATTGTGTCATCTCCCAATAATCTTTCCATTTTTTTCTCTCCTCTCTTTCACATACCTCAAGTCAAAATAACACTGTATCTGAATCATCATCAATCATCATCATCATCATCATCAATATAATATTTCTGATACATTATAGAGATGAATATATGCTATTCTCCAATTATTTTATTTTCTTTATAATAATTATTCAAGACTCTTTTTTTTTTAAACAGTTATCTCCATTTTCTTTCTTTTTTTTTTTAAAGATTTTATTTTATTTATCTTCAGAGGGGAAGGGAAGGAGAGAGGGAGAGAAATATCAATGTGTGGTTGCTTCCTGTACATTCCCTGCTGGGAACTGGCCTGCAACCCAGTCATGTGCCCTGACTGGGAATCGAACCATGATCTCTTGGTTCACAGGCCCGCGCTTAATCCACTAAGCTACACCAGCCAGGGCTATTCAAGACTCTTAAACTGTATGAAATATTAGATATTAAATAGGTCTTTAAAATTAAAAATTAAAAAAAGAAAATAAATTCCAGCATCATCTAAGTCAGATCTAGCCTCTCAAAATTGCAATTTGGAAAAATTGTGGCTCTGATCCATGAATTCTTGCAATCTCTGACATTCTCAGCTCTCTTTTTTTAGGTCCTCTCAGGCTGTCATGGGTGTCTCTAGTTTTTAACAGTATGACCTACAGCCAGGTTAATGGGTTAACTACTGTTTGGGATATTGAACTACTCCATTTCCCCCTTAGCCTCATTCTTCTCTAACACCCCCCAAACAACACAGTTTATTCATTTACACCTGCCTCCACCCACACCCCAGCTGAACATAATGCAGTGCATCTATTCTGATGCATTTTCAGGTTCTGTGATTGCTGGTTCAAGGAAGTATTTCTAGGTAAGATTTCTTCCAGTATAAACAACAACTTATACATAAGTCTGTTTTTTCCCTAACAGATTTGTCAAGAAACAAGAGTTTTTAGATACAGTATGTACATTTTCTCAAGGAACAATTCAAAGTGAGGCACCTTTTACTCCCTCCCGTCTGTCCCTGTACACTTTGCTAGGCCAGTGACAGCCATCAGTCACATGATCTGCTCTAGCTACCCACTGATAGATAGCATCTTTTTCGCTTTGTTTTTGAGGTTGATAGTCTCCGAGCTATAGAGGCAGGCAGCTGCAGAAGACAGGAGCACAAGTCTCACATCCTTAGATAATTGCCAAAGGTAGCTGAGTTCAGGAGCCCCACCTGTTAATGAGCTGCCAATTATTTATATGCTTATAAGTCACCTTTTAAACACTAACAAGCATTAATAAGACTTGGCTGTTGGTTACCATGGTAACTGATCTTGTCCCAGAGGGGAAGGCTACTAATGACATGTGGACTCTGGGCTCATGGTCCAGTATCTCCTGGGACTGACATTTTTATTCCTGAACCTGAAACTGTTCTGTCAAAGTGCAACCTAAAATCACATTAAAAAGGAGGCATAGGGCATGATAAAATGCCTACTTTTCTACTGTAGCCAAGAGTGTCTAAAGGGAATAGAATTGTATCCAACTCTCTACAAGCTATGGGAACAAGCAACCCTAAATTAAGTGGCAGTTCCTGTACACAGCCATACAGCTGGCTTACCCAGGCCACCTGCTATATTTTATTCCTCAAAGCTTCCTGGGCTTCTAGGCTCCACCATTCTGAAGAAGTTTTCCTTATATGTTCAGTTTGCTGTTACAAATAGATAAGAAGATAAGCTACTCCTGGGATGCTCAGTAATACTTAGCAACATGCAAGGAATGGTTTCAGATAAAAAAAATAACATATTTTTGCTCCCAGCAAACTGAAGGCATTTACTCTCTTCTTTTAAAATCACAGTGAAAAGGCAACCACCCATGACCCATACTACAGAAAGAAAACCACCTTCTGCCTTCAACTGGTTTTCCAGACTAAAAATAAGGAAACTCACAAGTGCTATGACATGATAGCTCAAAGCTAATGATTACAGGGCATTAGTGGACATCGACATAATCAAACAATAGAAAAATGGGATTGTAATTATTGTGTTACAACTGACCCAGAGATGGCTTTTTACCATGACTTCTAAAAGATACTAGTTTTCAATAAAAATTGAATTGCTGATACTACAAAGAGTTTTCTTACCCTTCAGCTGGTGTTCAAATTGATACTTTTAACCTCCTAACTGCCGGTTATAGAGCAAAGAGCATGGACTTTAGATCAGGATTCATTAGCATCACTACCATTTAAGTGCCTCCCCTCAGATGTAGAATCAAGGAAATGGATGCAGCTCCTTGCAAATGTTCAGATTTTGATGACAATTATGCCAGTGGTGGGGATATATTGCACTTGCTGCTTTGGGGTGTTTTCTGGTTCTCTGCATCCATTGTATTATGGAAGAGGTAGGGGTTCAGAGGCTGCATGAAATCTATTTTATATATCTATATATGTGTATCTGTATCTATATTCCTATCTTTTAAATGTCTAACTGGATATATGCATATCTTACCTTATAGTTATGCATATGCCAATGCTAGGGAATTTGCTTTTTCTTAACTATTGTTATTTTCCATAGAGTGTCCACTTCATGTTTGGCCTCTGCCCAGTCCTTCTTCCTATCTCCTGTGTTTGCTAGACTGAATAATTCAAATAGGCACTTAGAGTCTCCACAAAAGGACAAAGATACAATCAAGGTCCTGGGAAGTATATTACATAGGATTGTTCCCAAAATAAAATATTCTGGAATGAGTAGAATGGCAATGTGAATAAAAATCCAGTGACAAGGAAAATGTAGGACTGATGAAAGGTCAATAAAGAGGATTGGTTGTGTTGAAAACATCACCAAAATGTAAAGGCCACAAAGAATGCCCTGATGAGAGGGCAGTCAACCTTTTGGGTTGTGCAGAAAAGTGCATGAAAGAATGTGACCCTTTGGTCTTGCTCTTGCCTTTTAGTAGTGAGGATGACAACGTAAAGGAGTAATTTTTAAGTGTATGCATGACTGATTTAATATGGTACTAAGTCATTCAAAATGTCCAGGGAAAGCAGACTGATATCCCATGCAGGTGGGGATTTAATACATACCACGACCCACCTCTCTTTGTTTGTAGTGGTCAAGTGGAAAGTACAGAGACTGGGAAAGAACTCCAGCCTGCTTTTGCTTCTAAATGGTTTGGAACTACTGCCAAGTCACTTCTCACTTCTGGGCCTTTGTTTATTTTTTTTATTATTTTTATTTTAGTTTATTCATACAGTTTCTATCCTTTTGGGCCCTTGTTTATATACTCATATATTGTATTTCATAAGGATATGTCAAGTTATACTAATAATTTAACATATGTGTAAATCTGTGAAAGCTGAATGTCTCTGAGTAAAATATTGTCAGTGTGGAAGGTGCTATGATAATGATAATGGCCCCTCCTGTCTTCTGGCAGTGGCCTATTTTCAGAATTGATGAGAAAAGGATATTTAATAAAGTACATAGAGAAAACTACTTTAGACACAACTATAAAGTGCTGAAAGAAGAAAAGAGAATGGCTAAATTTTTAAAAGAGAATAAGTAGATGCCAATAGATGGAAAGAGGAATTAGAAGATTCAGGTATCTTCTAAATACCCAAAAAGATACTTCGCAGATGAAGACTCTGGAGACCTGGTTCTAACCCTGTCTCCGTCACTAGCTGAGTGATCAGAAAGAAGTTACTGAATCTCTCTCATACTGAAACTTCTCATCCATTAACAGGAAGATTTTTAATCAAATGAAGTTGAAAGTGGAAGCTTGGTGTATAAAAGCCGCTTGAGGTTTCTTTTATTGGAACCTTTCTTAGCGTTCTGTTTGCTCCTGCTCTGCAGTGTGGCCTCAGGCATCTGTTTAAAATTCCCAAACTGCAGGATCATAGTTTGAAAACCAGGAACTTGATGACATCTAATGTTCTTTCTAACAGTATAACTCTTGCTTTTGAGATTCAAACACTCAAAGAGTAGTTGGAATTCCCTTCAGAAGAGAATTAAAAGGGATGTTAAAGATCAACTCAAATGGAAAAGCTAATTGTTGACTAAGCTTATTGTTGACTGGTCAGAAAACAAATATCTAGAAACAACATTTACCAAAAAAGAAAGATGAGTTCATGGGGAGGTAATGGCCTTCAAATCAATACTATTCTAAGAATCATTTATATATGTAGAGTTGAAAGAGGAGCCATGAAAACACCCATGAAAATGTCTTGGATCACGAAACTGAACTGTCTACAGTTCATTGACATTCAATGCAGTATTGTCAAGTTTGAACCCAGAGGAGCAAAATGCCTCAATACATTGCAGCAAAACGTTGTCAGGAACATAATCTAAGCCATTTCTAGTTTATTCAGGATCCTTTGTTTTATTCTTTCCCCTTTTGCCCAATAATTCGGTGAAATTTCTGTAGGAAAATATCAAATGCAGTGGCCCACTCCTAACAAAAGGCAGCCGGACAGATATCTGACCAGGTTCATTTAATCTCTTGATTAAATGAAGGACGGCTTCAAAAGTAAAGGAGGGCTTATGAAGTAGGTAAGGAAGGAGCCCCCTTCCTTTCTAATGAAGTCATCACTCTCTACAAAGAGTTCTGCAAAATGCTGATATTAGCAGTGTTTTATACAAAGAAGTTCCCACAACTCTTTCCTCAGTTTCAGAAAAGGATTGCTATTGTTTGGGGTTTTGAAGCTTTTGGTAAGTCCTGAACATCGTTTTCACCTTTTCTTTAAGGCTTAAATTTCAATTTCCAAGTTTGAATTCTTGCAGTGGTGTATTTATGCACTGCTAGATGGGCTACAGAGTTGAGAGAGAAAATGGAGAAATGGAGCTTTGGGTGGAAAAACATTTATCTGATAGTATTTTGACAGCTGTCATCTATATATTGTTGATGTAGTAACAAACTCCTGAGACTTTAAGTTAAAATAATTTTTTTATCTCAAAAGGAATTTCAAATGCTATTCTGAATTTTAAAAGTCGATTAATACATAAAATAAAAAACAAAAAAGTCTGTTAATATAAATATTTCAATTTTCTGTAACACCCGCTTTTGTTGGTTTTCAGATCAGATGCTCTCACTAAGGATTATAAATCAGACATTTGGCTGAAATCTCACTTGATATGCCTGATGATTTTGGAAATTCTGCTTATTTAGTGACTAATATCTGAAGAGTCAAGTGATAAGCAAAAGGAAAAAACATTCTGAAGTTTTTGATGCTTTCTTGTCTAAGTAGTTGAAAATCTCACTTCCAGTCTCTTTCCATTTTTTCTGCCCTCCCTTTTTGTGGTCCTCCTTTGATTTTCCTAAAACTCCCTGTTTGTGTAACTGTGCTGTGTTGTGTGTGTGTGTATGGTATGAAGAGGTACATGAGAAGAAAATAATAGATATCAGGCTGAAAGTTTTGAGGAGAATGTATAAGGAAGCATTTAAATTGTATTTTTCATTATTTCAAGATTTTTATGCCAAGAACTGAACTAGATCCTAACATGATAATTTAATTTGGATAAATATATGATATTATACTTGATAAATATAGAAAGAAAATGGTATGTGTAGTGTGTGTGGAATGTGTGCGATAAATCTATGCATAGCTGCAGAGGAAGTGTGGCCCTGTGACTGCATATACTGTCCCCTAACAGCATCACTCTGTTCCTATTTGGTTGCTGGTAGGAGTGCAAGCCCTCTGTGACCAACTCCCGTGTATTTCTTTAGATCTCCAGCTTAGTCATATTTTAGACATACTAAACAGCTTGCAGTATCAGCTTACTAGAACAGTGTTATGACTTTCTTCCTACTTCTACCTTTTAAATTGTTTAAAAAGTTAGCTCCATCATTCCTTTAACCATGAAGCTTTTCTTGAAATTACTTGTCCTGTTCAGAAACTTTGAGAACATATAATTCATCTCACCTTTGTGCCATGATTCTTCCTCTTGCAATTGTCTTATCCCAGCATCTCAAATTTCTAGTGTGCTAATGTGTT
Source organism: Trachops cirrhosus (assembly GCA_028533065.1). Lineage (NCBI taxonomy): Eukaryota > Metazoa > Chordata > Mammalia > Chiroptera > Phyllostomidae > Trachops > Trachops cirrhosus. Next base: position 7,680 of record JAPYXV010003230.1, read on the forward strand.
AGTTTGGATGTTATTTCCTCTTCTACTAAACTATGAGATGGTATCAGGAATGTAGCAAGCCTAAACTTTTAGAGGAGGGTTGGCAGAGGATTGAGCTGCCTGGGGCTGATCAAGTCAGTGTCAACAAAATGAAGTTGTGGTGACATTCATGGTTTAAAAACATTAACTTTACAGAACTATTTTCCTAAGGCCTTTGGGCAAATTCTCTTTTGAGCCCACAACGGCAACGATATCTGCTTGGCTCCAAACTGATTGGCATCTGCTAATTTTTCTAACTGCCTTAATCATGTTGGGGGCTCTGCTTTAGAATCTCTCCAAATCTCCTCCTCACTAATGCCTCAAGTCTTCAAAGTTTATGTCAATTTTAAGAAAGGTCTTGAAGGATTACTGTGTATTCCCAATTTAGCATTCCTATATAATGTTCCATGTTTTGCCTCACTTAATATATCAAAATTCAGGGTAGAATTTTAGAATTTCCAGGAGAGAGATGAGAAACAAAATTTGAAATTCAGTTTAAGGTCACATGTAAGCAAAAAGCAATTTGAGTGTGTGTTTGCCTTATCCACTGCAGTTTGATTTTCTTGAGAACAAGGACTTTGTGTTTTTCAAATTTTTTCCCCAGCACTTAGCATATCTACCCCTCTTTTTGTTCTTTTTGTCAAAAGTAAATATTTATGGTTACTTTACTGTTTTCATTTTCAAACACGCCTATCAAGTATGCTTGGTAAATGAAAACTAAATGGGAAATTTAGAGCTAAGAAACAAAAAAATGTTTTCAGGATACATATTAGATAATTAAGTGCCCATCAATACCAGAGTAGATAAAACAGCTATGGTATATGTATATAGTGGAATGCTACTTGGCCATAAAAGGAAGAAAATTTTACCCTTTGCAACAGCATGGATGGACCTGGAGAACATTATGTTAAGTGAGATAAGCCAATCAGAGAAAGACAAATACCATAAGATTTCACTCATATGTGGAATCTAATGAATAAACTGAACTACTAGCAACGTAGAGACAGACTCATAGATAGAGAGCAGTTTGACATCCTTGGTGGGAGGGGTTTTGGGGGTGGACAGATCAAGCAAAAAAGAAAAAAAGAGAAAAAGCTCATAAGCATGGACAACTGTGTGGTGATTGTGGGGGGGTGGAGTGGGTGGAGGTAGAAGAAGGTAGAGGGGGATTAAATGGTGATAGAAAAAAAAAAGAACAAAGCCAAACCTGCCAAAAAAATTTTCAATTCCCTTTTTATGGTCAACTGTGGGACATGGGGTAAAAAATAAGGATAAAGGAAAAAGATGAGATAATCCTTTAAAAAAGTTTGAGGGGTACAAAGAAGGGAAATTTTAGGAATGGAACGAAACTGAATATGAATCAGAATGGTGGAGAAGGTGGGAAAAAGTGAAAATGGAGGCAGAGGGCAAAGACAGGATGTTACATGTTACAAAAAGGCAAACACGGTGTGAGTGACCCCTCCCCAGCTTTCTCATTGATCAAAATATGTCATAGTTTAGCCTGGGAGGTCTAGACATGCAGCTTATGTTAAGCCATCTTCCTCAATCTGTCATGAAAGACACAGCTGAACTAGATGGCTGGACTTTCTTTGTCTTGTCCTCAGAGGTCTTATTCACATATTCCAAAATTGTTAACTTCTATAATCTATTTTTAATCTTATAGAAATAGATATGCTAGCTCATATATTCCCCAATAACAAATCTTCAAGTGAGTGAACAGATCATTAACTGAAGTACCGTCTACTTAAGATGAGGCCTAAAATTTTAGATTGTCTCTGAGGACTTTGATAAAGTAGCTGTAAATAGATGAGAAATGTCATCTTTACAAAGGAAGATAACAGAAGATTCCTATTGGCCCTGAGAAGTTATAGTACTATTTCTTCAGAATAAAACTTAGTGGGAAATATAGGTGCCAGTGCTGTTTCTGTCTTTCAAGGACATAGTCCATTTCATCTAGATTATTGAATTTGTGGGCATAGTACCAGTGTTGCTTCTGAAAGACAATATGTGGCCCATCCCCACTGTCCCACAAAATACTTATTAAAGTTAAGTCTTTATACTTTCTAAACATTCCAGATGAATTAAAACAAATAGTGCAATATGATGCCTAAAGTAAAAGTATAGTTCTTACTTAGACTGTATACCTAAATGGTAAGGTGTTTGCTCATTGATCTAAATGAAATTGAGCCATTTCTGCAAACCCCTGTGGATCAAAGCACTTACCACCATTAAGTACTGCACTAGGCACCATGCATTTAAAGCCAAGTAGTCTGTGGTTCCTGTCCTTAAAAAGTTCATGATGTAGTAATAATAGTTCATCATCTATTCAGTGAAATAGAAGTATTTGCAAAGAACTCTGATGTGTTTGACAATTGTGCCACCCAAATGACTCAAGTGCTTGCAAGGGGGATAAAGCAATCAGCACTGCCTGGAATGAGTCAGGGAGGCAACAAGAGATGGTGTTTGCACTGGGTCTTGAATAAGGAGTAAGAATTTACTACATAAGGAAAAGTTGGGCCTTGGCCAGGTAGCTCAGCTGGTTAGAGCATCATCCCAATATGCCAAGATTGCAGGTTCAGTTCCTGGACAGGGCACATATAAGAAGCAACCAAGAAATGCATACAATAAGTGGAACAAAAACACACACACACACACACACTCTCTCTCTCTCTCTCTTTCTCTCTCTCTGCCTTCCTGTCTCTCTAAAATTCAGTAAATAGATTACAAAAAAAGTTGGAGCCAGGGAGACAGGGGATGTAGGGATATTTTCCCCAAGGAGAGAGACTAAGCAAAAGTACACACACACACACACATACACCTGTGCATGTAACACATATGTTTCCCTATGCCTGTGTGTCAGCATAGTTCAGAGTTCTGAACTGAAGATAAGAAGTGCTTTTACATCCTGGCTGTGCTAGAATTTATTGTATGACCTTGAGTAAGACTTTTAAAAATCTCTGGATCTCAGTAATTCCATTGGTAAAATGTAAAATGAAAGTCTAGATTGTATGATAGCTAGGACTTCATCCAATAAAAAAAAATTGAGAGATACATTTAAACCTGTTTGATCTGAAACTCATGATTTAGGGGATACAAGAACATTTTATAAGGAATGATCTAAGCTAGTATATATTTTATATCATAAAGGGAAAATGTCTTAGACTTACTAATATGAAAAATAATGGCAAATTATATATTTCTTTGCTTTTAGCTAACAATTCTTAGTATATAAACTTGACATTTTTCTTAAAAATTAAGGATACTTATTTTTCTAATTTTGAGATAAGAAAAGGCACTGCTAACAGTTAGGACATTGACATATAATGCACTAAAATACTCTGTCTGGATCTGCCTAGGAAAGTAGAGATGATAAAGAATCAATGTCATACACAGCCCCAAGTTTCAGGTGACAGCAGGAATTTAATGACTAGAAATATGGTGGAGATGTACCAAATCTTCTATTCATATCTGAATATCTGTAGGATTTGCATTTGTCAAATATGAAAAGTTTGAGCTCACAAACTACATATAGTACCAAAGATAGCACCAGGGACATTATCCTTCCTTCTGCAAACATCTCTTGAAGGCTTGAAGCTCAAGTTTTCAATCTTCATTTCTCTGGTACCTCATTTACTCCATCTGGAAGCGCCATGAGCACAACTAAGAAATTTAAACTCTGCCAATTGCATGGTTAGGTTTTAGTTGAATTAATGAGTTACTGGATAAATAACCAACTGGTTAATAAAAAGTCTTAGTAAGTTACCAGTTGTTGGTGTGTTTGTGATATACATATTTTGCACAGGTGTGTCTCTATGCATTTGTATATAGGAGTGATATTCTATATTTTTTCAAACTTCCTTTAAATGTTTCTTGGTTTTTAGCACTGAATAATATTCTATTATCTGGTTATATCACAGTTTATTGTGCTGAAGGACATCTTGGTTTGTTCTAATTTTTGACAATTACAAATAAATTGCTGTAAAAATCAAAAATAAGTGTTTATTGGGAAAATGATAATTTAGTGCTGGCTATCATTGATAATTTTTTCATTTGTAAAATGTCTGCATGATATCAAAATTTCAAACTGTATTTGCAAATTGGAGTAACTATTGTGAAATGGCATTTTAGGGAATAGACTCCATTTCAGTTGTTTAGGAGAAAAAAATATCAAACTTGTATTTAAACCATTCCCTTCAGAAAGGTCCATCACCTGCTGATAATGAAGTTAGGGCCTATGATGTCAGAATTTCTCTTGGGAACATGGAAGTCCCATTATCATTATACATGTAGCAATCATCTCTTCATCTGTTGATGAGTCTCTCTAATTATCTGCTGAATTGGTGGCAGGCCTAATGGAACTTTGGATAAGACAGGGGTATATCTGGAGAGGAGACCACCCTTTTTTCCTCGGGGTATTTATCATCTCACTGCTTAGGATTTCCTAAGCTTTGTCTACCCTGGGTTCTAATTATTCTTTGATATTGATCCAAACCACTTAGTGATGAATACAAGCAGCACTCTCCTATTTAAAGGACTTGAGTATCTATTATTGTTTTTATGTTTATTATCTTAATATCTGACATCTATAACATTTTTCTTCCAAAGAGCTCTCTGGAGTGCAATAGGGTGTCAGGTGAAGACAAATGACTGTGAAAGTACTTTGTGTTCTACAAATGAAAGGAGATTCACTCTGGACCTGCTGCTTTCTAGGGACATTTCCTTGCTTCTTCCTTGTTTTCTTGTTCC
>JAPYXV010003231.1:0-12443 GCA_028533065.1 Trachops cirrhosus
TGGACATGAACTAAAGGGGGGGAATGTGGGTGGGAGAGGGTGTTCAGGGTGAAGGGGAATGAAGGGGGGATAATAGGATAACTGTAATAGCATAATCAATAAAATATATTTAAAAAAAGTATGTGGATAGCAGACCTGAGAACTGAAAGTCCTTGAGAGCCTGTTTTGTTAGTATCATTTTGAGAATAGCTGTTGTTATGCCAGTCCTCACAAAACATGTCAAGACCTCACAACTCCCAATTCATTATAATCTACTTGGATATCTCAGAGACATCTCAGCTTTAGCATTTATAAAACTGAAGTCATTGTCTTTCTCAAAAACCTACTCCTCTCTTCTCTAGCTTATTAATGGAACCACTTCCTCAAGACAGGAAACAGTTAATGCTTGTTACCTTCCTTTTCTGCCCACCCACAATTCCTTTGTTATACCTCTTAAACCTCTCTTAATTTCTTACCTTTTTCTGCTACCACTGGTATGTCCATATGGTCCAAGCCATTGTGATCTCATCATACAATAGTCAGGATAGGCTTTTAAAAGTATATATTTGACTATTAACTGTTTATTTAGACTTGTTCAGGGAATAGTTTATTATTCTTTGCATCATACTTGAAATTCATGACATGGCTCTTAAAACTGTCTGTACAGTCTGGTTCCCGTTTTTGTCTGCATATTTTGCACAGTGTGTTCACTGTACCTGACATGTTTTTTCTCCATCTATGCCTGACTAGCTCCTACTTAATCCATCAAGTCTCAGCTATGTCTTACCTCCTTATGAAAGGCTGCTCTGACCTCATCCATAATTTGCTGTCTCTAGTCTAAGTTGGGTTTCCTGGAATGTGCCTTCATTAAACCCTGTACTTTTTTCCTTTATATCTCTTACAGCAATTGTAAATAAAGAATTATTTGTCTCCTTTCTCCCTTTGGATGATCTATTAGGCTGCGTGGGTTGCTGTAACAAAATGCCACAAGCTGGGTGGTTTGAACAATAGAAATTTATTTTCTCATAGTTCTGGCGGCTAGATGTTCAAGATCAAGGTATCAGCATGGTCAGTTTCTGGAGAGTATTTTCTTTCTGGCATGCAGACAGTCATCATCTCACTGTGGTCTTTCCTCAGGGCTGTGTGTTTGAGAGAGAGAGAGAGAGAGAGAGAGAGAGAGAGAGAGAGAGAGAGAGAGAGAAAGAGAAAGAGAGAATGAATATTCCTTTTGTAAGGCCACCAGTCCCATTAGATTAGGGCCCCACCCTTATGACCTCTTTTAACCTTGATTACCTCCTAAAGACACTATCTTCAAATACAGTCACATTGGGGGTTAGGGCTTCAACATACACATTTGGCGGGGGGACACAGTTTAGTCCATAGCAGATGGTAAACTGTGAGGTCAGTACCATGTTGTGTAGTGCAGTGCTCCATCCCTGGGGACTAGTGTAGAGTTTAACACCTAGTAGGTAATAACTTAGGCCTGTTCCTAACATTTGTGTGGTTTGGGACAATAATACAAATGGAGTTATAAATGTTTAAGTCTTAAGTAAAATTAACAAACTATGAAATAAAATATCCTCCTAATTTGAGAAATATAATTTCATAATAACGAATTACAAAAACATGTGCAAAACTGTTTATTTAAAAATTAAACATATTAAATAATTTATTTAACTCAATAGTAATAAGGGTACCAGGCAGATGTTGCAGCCAGTTCATAGGAGAAGGAAGCCAGTTCAAAGAAGCAAAAATTTATATGTAATAAAGAAATTTGAAATAAATTTATTAATGGTTATAAAACCAGATTTTTCTATGGGGAGAAGGGAAGTCAGTTGAACCTCCACTATCCATAATTTATTTGTATATCTATAGATAAGAACTATTTTGCATTGCTATCAGCTCTCTATAATTTAGAGTTGTAAAATAACTCAAAGGCAATAAAACACTAGAATCAAATATTGTATTCTCTAAATAATAAAACATAGGTTTCCATCAGAAGATTATCGTTGTGTTTTTGCTTATATTTAGTTTTCTTTTTTTAAGTATATTTTATTGATTATGCTATTACAGTTGTCCTATTTTGTTTCTCCCCTTCCCCCTCTCCGCCCTGCACTCCCCCACCCTCTAGCATTCCCCATCCTCTTAATTCAGGTCCATGGGTTGTACATATAAGTTCTTTGGCTTCCCTATTTCCTATACTATTCTTAACCTCCCCCTGTCTGTTTTATGCCTACCATTTATGCTTCTTATTCCCTGTAACTTTCCCCCCATTTTCTGTACCCTGCGCTGATAATCCTCCATGTGATTCTCTGTGATTCTGTTCCTATTCTAGTTGTTTGCTTACTTTTTTTTTTTTTAAGGTTAAGTTGTTGATAGTTGTGAGTTCGTTGTCATTTTACTGTTCTTAGATAAGTTCCTTTAACATTTCATATACAAGGACTGTGTTATGATGAACTCCTTTAACTTGACCTTATCTGGGAAGCACTTCATCTGCCCTTCTATAATAAATGATAGCTCTGCTGGATAGAGCAATCTTGGATGTAGGTCTTTGCCTTTCATGGCTTTGAATAGTTCTTTCTAGCCCCTTCTTGCCTGTAAGGTTTCTTTTGAGAAATCAGTTGATAGTCATATGCAAATTCCTTTGTAAGTAATTGTTTCCTTATCTATTGTTGCTTTTAAGATTCTCTACTTATCTTTAACTTTGGGTAATGTAATTATGAAGTGCCTTGGTGTGTTCCTCCTTGGGTCCAACTTCTTTAGGACTCTGAGCTTCCTGGACTTCTTGGAAGTCTATTTTCTTTGCCAGATTGGGGGAGTTTTCCTTCATTATTTTTTCAAATAAGTTTTCAATTTCTTGGTCTTCCTCTTCTCCTTCTGGCACTCCTACGTTTCAGATGTTGGAACATTTAAAGTTGTCCCAGAGGTTCCTAATCCTCTCTTCATTTTTTTGTTCTTCATTCTGTGCTGGTTGAATGTTTATCTCTTCCTTCTCCAAATTGTTGATTCGAGTCCTGGTTTCCTTCCCATCACTGTTGGTTCCCTGTACATTTTTCTTTATTTCACTTTTCATAGCCTTCACTTCTTCCTCTATTTTGCGACCATACTTGACCATTTCTGTGAGCATCCTGATTACCAGTGTTTTGAACTGTGCATCTGATAGGTTGGCTATCTTTTCATTGCTTAGTTCTGTTTTTGGAGTTTTGATCTGTTCTTTCATTTGGGCCATATTTCTTTGTTTCGGGACCTGTTATGTTGTATGGGTATTTGCCAGGGGAGGGCAACTCACTTGGCTACTTTGTGGTGCTCTATGTGGTGGAGGGATCAGAGAGGGAACGATGCTGATTGCTCAGCTCTTGGCCAGCTTTCAGTCACTCCCCACCCCCACCCACAAGCAAATTGGGTCCTTCAGGTGCTGATTCCTGGGTGTGTGGATTTGTGTACATTCTAGGACCCTGTGGGTCTCTGCAACGAACTCTCCTGTGAGATTGGGAGTTTCTCCTGCTGCAGCAACCCCAAAGATTTTCACAGCCAGAGGTTTTGAGTTTTTAGTTTCCTACGCTGGGACCCTGGGTTGCCTGGTCTGTCTTGCTCCCAGTTGTTCCTCCTCGTTTATCTGCACACAAATGTGGGACTGACTGGTCCACCAGCTGCCACCTTGCTCTCCCAGTCCTCCAGCCACCCTCTTGCCCTGTGTCCTCTCTGCCACAGCTTCCTATCTCCACCCCTCCTGAATGAATGTTTCTTTTTAACTCCTTGGTTGTCTGGCTTCTATACAGTTTGATTTTCTGGCAGTTCTGGTTATTTTTTATTTTTAAATTTGTTGTTGTCCCTCTTTCGGTTGTGTGAGGATCAAAGTATATCTCCCTACATTTCCATCTTGGCCAGAAGTTATTTTTTTTATTTTTTAATGAGAGGGTAAGAGAAGGTGAAACGAGGGAAAGAAATATCAATGTGTGGTTGCCTATTATGCGCCCTCTACTGGGGACCTGACCCGCAACCCAGGCCTGTGCCCTGACTGGGAATTGAACCAGCAACCCTTTGGTTCGCAGGCCAGTACTCAGTCCACTGAGCCACACCAGCCAGGGCCACAAAGCACTTTTGACATATTCAGTCAGTCATAGTACCTTCGCCATAGACTGCACAAATCTTTTATTTTGTGTTTCAATTGCATCTTTACATTTCTTGAATTAATAGAGATTAATATGCCATATATATTATGTATTTTCTTCCATCTTCAATATTAAAATGCTTACACAAAAATTCACTGATTTTTTTTAATGTATACTGATATGACAGCTGTCACAATACAGTTTAACAAAATTATTTTGAATGAGGCTAAAGATAAGTAAGTGCTGCTAGACCCATCTTATGGAAAAAAACAAATAAACGTTTTGGCCATCTCAATACAATCATCCCTCCTTAGTTCATTCAGTCCTCTGTAATTCTCATTTCACTGGATGTTAGGTTAGTAGTACACCTCTTGACTGAAAAGAGTTCTGGAGATTCTGACTCAGTCCACTGGAATGTTCTGGAAGTTTTCCATCTATCCAAGTGATGGCATATCTTGCCTATACCCAAGATGGCATCAGAAGCCTATACCTAAGAGTCTATTCTTTGAAGTGTCAGTAGATTGAAATACCTGCTACAGTCCTTTTCCATGGGGCTCTGAGACAATCAATCCTTTGTTGAAAACAGACTCTGGGCCCTGGCTGGTGGGCTCAGTGGATTGAGCACCAGCCTGCGAACCAAAGGGTTGCTGGTTTGATCCCCAGTCAGGGAACATGTCTGGATTGCAGGCCAGTTCCCCAGTAGGATGCTCAAGAAACAACCACATATTGATGTTTCTTTCCCTCTCTTTCTCCCTCCCTTCCCCTCTCTCTAAAAATAAATAAATAAAATCTAAAAAAAAAAAAAAGAAAACACAGACTCTGGCTCCTAGTTGATTGTAGAGCCTTCACACTAGAAGCAGTGTAAAACAGAATCTATCTTTAGGGGACAGAGACTTAAAATAGCTGTGGACAGTTTATTACTGATAATTTTTAAATGTGAAAGGTTTGATGAGAGTTCATAACAAGAATAATGCAGTTGTAACAAGGGAATTTCTGTGGCATGCAAAACGAATAATAAAAGCAATTTAAAAAATTTTTGCAGATGTCTCTAAGACTAAGTCCATTTCAAAGAAGATAGTGAATATTATATCTGATTTATAAAATATGGATGGGCATAATTTATGCAGATGAGAAAACCTTTATGTATCACATATATTAATCTCAGGCATAATGTACATACGAAGAACATAAGATTCAATGAGTCTACAGTTAAGTCCTAGATATCTGTATATTTTATAAAACTCCAGTGACCTAAAAGATGCTAAATTCAAATCTTAGATGCAAGATTGTTACCAAGTCAGCATTTTAAATAATAATGAAATTAAAACTAAAAACACTAAACTCTAATTTCCTAAAATCTGGCAAAACACCATCAGGACTCATAAACAGAAACATGGATAAGAAAGGCATGGATAAGATTGACAAATCTCTAGGAACTTCTCATAAATTACACAATTTCTAGAAAATTTATACTTATAGCATTTTACTTATGCTAATTGAAATTGGAGAAAGCTGAGCATATTTTCTGATTTGATAACTCTCCTGTGAAACTCATCATTAGTAAAGTAAAAAAAAAAAACCTAATTATTTCTAGCGCCTCTTTGTAATTGTGAAATAACACTTCTTGTGATTTTCTTAGGGGTCCTCTGGGATATCTCAAAGATAGTTTTAGGTGGTAAAAGTATACTGAAAATTTTATTTTACTGTTTTCTCTATTAGGACCTGATTTTGTAAAGGCAAACTTGGAAGAGTTTGTTAGTGGAGACACTTAAAGATAGGAGTATTGGTGTTTGAGAAATGATACCTGGTTACTTAACCAAGATGACAATAAAACATTTAAAAATAAACAGAAGGTAACGCATTTTTGAATAACCACAGCTTTTTATGAGGAACCTTAGTTTGTTTTCTTAAATAATTAAGTACATAAACAGTCAACATAAAGCAAAGAAACTTGCTCTAGTACAACACAAAATAATTGCTACCTGGGCATTATTACGCAGGGGAAAAAATAGCACTATAACCTTTAATATTTCAGGCAAAGACAATAAATGGTAAACCATGTAGAATGGCCCAGTAAAATTGAGCAAACTTTTCTAAGATTTTAACCAATTCATAGTTTTTCAGATTCATGTCATGGTATTATTAACCATGGGAGAAAATCACTTTTTCTTTTTTAACATTATATTTTATTGATTATGCTATTACAATTGTCCTGATTTTTCCCCCCTCCAGCCAGCACCCCCGCCACTCCCTCAGGCAATCCCCCAACTACTGTTCTTGTCCATGGGTCATGCATATAAGTTCTTTGGCTACTCCATTTCCTATGCTGTACTTTATATCCCCATGGCTATTCTGTAACTATCTATTTGTACTCCTTCATACCCTCACCTGTTCACCCATTCCAGTTTTCAAGTTTTGTTCTTCATTATTCTTCATATTTTGAACTTATTTATACTTTACTTGAGGGCAATTTTTAAAGGACCATCATGGTCAGATTTAATTTTATAATAATACTAAGATGATATTAACATGCAATGTATTTATCATTGCTCTCTTGAAATGAAGCAATAAATAAGCATTTAAAAATGTCTCAAACCACCCAGCCAATCCCAGTCAACCCACTGAACCATAAGGTTCATAAATGTCTTTTGAAGCATTAAGTTTTGGGATTATTTGTTACGAGGAGCATTTTAGACTGAATGTGTGTATCCTCCAAAGCTCATGAGGAGTTGAAGCCCTACTATTATTGTCATTAGGATTCTTGACTTCCCCAAGATAGAAATTAAGAGGAAACCTCAGGGAAATTGTCAGACAGATTTTATTAAGCTTGTGCTTGAGGGCAAAGGAGACAGTCCCGGGAAAAACAAGATTTTGGGCTACTCTCAACACCTTGAGGGAGGAGAGGCCTTTATTGGTGGGGAAGGGGAGGGCTCACACAAACTTTGAGCAGAGAGTGGGATTTTTTCCACATGGGGGTTGGAGAAGCAAATGGTGAGAAGGAAAATAACATTCTGCAAGTTTTTGAGCAAGGAGTGGAAGAGTAGTGACCTTCCTGTGATGGGCTTATCTGGAATTCCTTCTGGCCATCTGGCATCCTTGAGATCCCAGTGAGGGGTTGGCGCAGTGGTGCCAGCTCTGCTATTTTTCTTATCTGGTGTCCTTGGGATCCCAGGTCCAGGTCCTTATGCTGTCTCATTACCCCACAGTCTGATGGTGTTTGGATGGGGCTTTTCAGAGGTAATTAGTAGATTTAGATGAAGTCATGATGGAGGGGCACCCATGATCAGATTACATCCTTAGATGAAGAAGAAAAGAGCAGAGCGTGAGCCTATGCTTGCACTCTGTCTCTCTCCCCCTTCCCCCACCCTGCCCCCTCTTTCTTTCTTTCTCCCTCTTTCTCTCTGTCTTGAGGCATAGTGAGAAGGTGACTGTCTGCAGCCCAGGAAATGGGCCCTCACAAGGAATCAAAATTGCTGGTATAATGATCTTATTAGACTCTCCAGTCTCCAGAACTGGGAGAAATAAATGTCTGTTGTTTAAGCAAATAAAAAAAATTTTGTTTGTTTTTAGTACAATTATCATTCATGTTATAACTCGTGGAAATCAGCTCTTTGGAATCCTCAACTATCACCACAATCAATGTATAGAATTTTTTAATACCCCAAGATATTTCTCGTGTAGTTTTTCAATTCTTTTTTCACCTCTTGGTCTCAAGCAACCATTGATCTGCTTTATGGCCCTATAGATTACTTTTGCCTGTGGTAAAATTTCATATATGTGAACATCATACTTGTCTAATGTTTTGTCTTTGGCTTCCTTCATGTTTCAGTACACCTGTCCATTTTAATGCTTAGTATTTCCTTATGTGAATATGCCACTATTTGTTTGATGGATATTTGGGTTTTTCAGTTTTTAGATACTATGAGTAAAGCTGCTATGACCATTCATGTACAAGCCTTTTCATGGACGTGTTTTCATTTCTCTTGGGTACATACCTGGGTTTGTTCGCACCATAAAAATAGCATCTCAATCATTGCTACCACTAATGGGAGTAACTTACCAGCTATAAACAAACCTAAAACAAAACCTGATTATATAGAGGAAAATTAAAATTAGTAAAGTTAGAGGGTGAGTAAACTTTAGATTCACCTTGGGAAGCCTGGATAGCCCACATGAGGTGCACTTCCCTCGCGTGGCTCTGTGAGGTGAATCCACTGAGCATTTTGATGGAGGACTTTCAACAATGTTTAACAGGCGGTTTTCCAGAGGAGATAAAATCATGGCTCTCATCCAGATATAAATTGAAAACAGTTAAAGGTTCTTTTTTTAAAAAACCCCCATCATTGGTAAGGGAACCAGACAGATGTTATAACCAGTCATCATTTTTCCCTGTTATTAATTTTTATGATTGAAAGTTGGAAAAAATATAAAAAATTACAGTTGAATTAATACTGCACCCATCAAGTAGATTTTCATCTGTTTGAGCAACAATGTAAAAGGCAAAGAAATCATGAGCTATTAAAATGTCCATACTTCTTTTGGCTTTGTTTTAGCAAAATCACTATGTTGTAATCAAGAGTTGTTATAAATTATTTTATGTCAGTTATGTCAAAACTTGGGAAGAAGAATATAAAATGTCTTATTAATTGTATTATAGTATTATATGTTGAAATGATATTTTGAATATATCAGCTTAAATAAAATATATTAAAATTTTAAAAGTGTTATTTTTACAGTAATGCCAAATTGACAAGCTTTCTTGAGTCATTTTGTTTCTTCGAGTTGAAAAAGAAGTTCTGTTTAAAGGATATTTGTTCTGCTGTACCAGTAGAAATTGGAACTGGCAAAAAAAGATCTTAAGGCAATATATAGATTTAGAAATGAACCGTGAAATTTCATATATCAAACTTTGTAATGGAGTCTCATGGAAAGTTATTGTCACAGGAGATATTACACAATATCTTAGTGTTATTTTATAAATTACTATTTTAAATTGCAATTTTATCATCTCTTAAAGCGATATCTAGGGTCATGTGACATTTCTTCAGATCATCTTTTCAGTGGGGATATTTTAAAGAAAATTAAGTATTCAACTAAATCTTGATCTGTAATGGTCCTAAAGTAATTTATAGAAATTAGTTTGGGATTATTTGTTGGTGAATCTTCTTCACAGTCATGTGTGATAAATGTACTAAGGTGGCCCCTATATAGTCTCTTCCTCCTGATGTTCATACTTTTGTGTCATCCCCCTCAAGTGTGGGCAGTACCTGTGACTTGTTTCTAACCAGTAGCAATTGTAAAGATGATGGGGTATCACTCCTGCATATTGCACCACACATATGGTGTATAAGACTTTGTCTAGTTAGTAGACTCACTGTGGAGAGTATACTGGCTTGATGAAGTAGGCAGCCATGGTGGAAAAGCCTATGTGACAGGGGACAGCAGTAGCCTATAGGAGCTGAAGGTGGCTTCCAGTCCATAGCCAGCAAGCAGCTAGGGTCCTCAGCTCTACAGCCACAAGTAAATGAATTTGACCAACCGCCCAAATGAGCTTAGAAGTGGATTCTTTTCCACTAAGCCTCCATGTGAGAAAGCCTCCTAGGTGACACTGATTACCGCCTTGTGAGACTCTAACTAGCTGTGCTTAAGTCCTCGACTCACACAGACTGTGAAATAATAAATGTTTGTTGTTTTAAGTGGCTGTGTTTGTGGTAATTTGTTATACAATAGAAAAGGAATGCACCGTGCAAAAATACTTTTTCCATTTTCTGGCTCTAACTTCCTTTTATTTTATTTGCAATATCACTTTCATTGTATCTGCTATGTGGAAATTCTTTTGACTAAAATATTTTAAATTTTTAAAAAGTAAGAGAGCCAAACATCCAAACATGTATTTCTTTATGTTTTTTTCTTGCTTACCCCCTTCAAATGCTGTAAAATGTATATTTAAGTTTGCAAACAACTGCCCCATAATTCTCTAAAATTGTTGTACCATTTTATACCTCTACTAGTGATATTGAGAGTTCTATTTGGCCCATATCCATACTAACACTTGTTATGGTCAGGCTTAAGTTTTAGCCGTTATAATGGCTGTGTAGTGTGGTATCTCATTGTAGTTTTTAACTTGCATTTCCCAAATGAAAAATAATGTTGAACATGTTTTTTAAAATTAATTCATATTTTTTTAAATTGTATTTTTTCCCATTAACATTTACCCCCCTCCCTCCACAATCACCACACTGTTGTCCAAGAGTCCTTTTTCCTTTTTGCTCGATCCCTCCTCCCTCTACCCTCCCCTTGCTATAGCTGTCATCCTGCTCTCTATCTACAAGTTTGTCTCTATTTTGCTTGTTCAGTTTGTTCATTAGATTACACATATGAGTGAAATCATATGGTGCTTGTCTTTCTCTGACTGGTTTATTTCACTTGGCATAATGTTCTCTAGGTCCATCCATGCTGTCACAAAGGATAATATTTTCTTCTTTTTTATGGCTGAGTAGTATTCTATTGTGTAAATGTCCCATAGTTGCTTTATTCACTCATCTACTGACAAGACACTTGGTTGCTTCCATATCTTGGCAATTGTGAACAACACTGCAGTGAATATAGGGGTGCTTATATTCTTTTGAATTAGTGTTTTGGGTTTCTTCAGATATATTCTCAGGGGTGGGATTGCTGAGTCAAAAGGCAGATCCATTCTTAATTTCTTGAGGTATCTCCAATACTGCTTTCCACAGTAGCTACACCAATCTGCATTCCCACCAAGAGTACAAAGGAGTTCCCCTTTCTCCATATCCTCACCAGCACTTGCTGTTTGTTGATTTATTGATAGCCATTCTGACTGGTGTGAAGTGATATCTCATTGTGGTTTTCATTTGCATTTCTCTGATGATTAGTCATGTTGAGTATCTTTTCATTGTCTGTTGGCCATCTCTGTGTCCTCTTTGGAGAAGTATCTATTCAGATCCTTTGCCCATTTTTAA
The DNA here is from genome assembly GCA_028533065.1 of Trachops cirrhosus. Taxonomy (NCBI): domain Eukaryota; kingdom Metazoa; phylum Chordata; class Mammalia; order Chiroptera; family Phyllostomidae; genus Trachops; species Trachops cirrhosus. The sequence goes on from JAPYXV010003231.1 coordinate 11,075, forward strand.
ATTGGATTGTTTGTTTTTTTGGTGTTGAGTTTTATAAGTTCTTTATAAATTTTGGATATTAACCCCTTGTCAGATGTATTGTTCTTTCATTCCTTGGGTTATCTATTTATTTTGTTGATGGTTTTCTTTGCTGTGCAAAAACTTTTAAGTTTGATGTAGTCCCATTTGTTTATTTTTGTCTTTTGTTTCTCTTGCCTGAGCGGGGATAAATCAGATAAAATATTGCTGTGAGCAGTGTCTGAGATTTTACTGCCTATGTTTTCTTCTAGGATTTTTATGGTTTTGGGTCTAACATTTAGGTCTATAATCCATTTTGAATTTGTTCTTGTGTGTGCTGTAAGAAGGTGGTCTAATTTTATTTTTCTGCACATATTTGTCCAATTTTCCCAACACCATTTATTGAGGAAACTATTTTTAGCCCATTGTATGTGCTTGCTTCCTCTGTCAACCATTAATTGACTATAAAGGTGTGGGTTTATTTCTGGGCTCTCTATTCTGTTCCATTGATCTATGTATGTGCCTGTTTTTATGCGAGTACTGTCCTGTTGAACATGTTTTTCATGTCCTTATTGGCCATTTGTATATCCTTTTTTGTGAAATGTGTAACTTAAATCTTTCACCATCTAAAAAAAATTTTTTAAACATTTTTAAATATATTTTATTGATTATGCTATTACAATTGTCCTATTATCCCCCCTTCATTCCCCTCCACCCTGAACAGCCTCTCCCACCCACATTCCCCCCCTTTAGTTCATGTCCATGTGTCATAAGTTCTTTAGCTTCTACATTTCCCCTCCTATTCTTGCCCTCCCCGTCTATTTTCTACCTACCATCTATGCTACTTATTCTTCGTACCTTTACCCTCTCTCTTCTCCACCCACTCCCTTGTTGCTAACCTTCCATGTGATCTCCATTTCTATGGTTCTGTTCCTGTTCTAGTTGTTTGCTTATTTTCTTCTTGTTTTTTTATTTTTATTTTTATTTATTTATTCTTTTTTTAATATATTTTATTGATTATGCTATTACAGTTGTCCTATTATCCCCCCTTCATTCCCCTCCACCCTGAACACCCTCTCCCACCCACATTCCCCCCCTTTACTTCAGTCCATGTGTCATAAGTTCTTTGCTTCTACATTCCCCATACTATTCTTGCCCTCCCCCTGTCTATTTTCTATCTACCTTCATTGCTACTTATTCTTCGTATCTTTCCCCCACTCTCCTCCTCCCACTCCCCTGTTGCTAACCCTCCATGTGTTCTCCATTTCTGTGGTTCTAGTCGTTTGCTTAGTTTCTTCTTGTTTTTGTTTCAGGTGTGGTTGTTAATAATTGTGAGTTTGCTGTCCTTTTACTACACCTGTTTTTTATCTTC
>JAPYXV010003232.1:0-12443 GCA_028533065.1 Trachops cirrhosus
CTTTAATAACTATGTTAAGAAAAAGTTTCAGTGCTCTGCAGTGAGACTCATTAGTTGGACAGTGTTGGTGAGGAGGAAATTTATGTATAGCATGTGTAAGCATACCTTCCTAGGTATGACTTTCTCTGCATCCATGGGAGTCTCTAGCAAGGGTATCCAACCTTTTAGCATATCTGGGCCACACTGTAAGAAGAGTTGTCTTGGGTCACACATTAAATACACAAACCTCAACAAAAACTGATGGGCAAAAGAAAGGTTTTAAGTAAATTTATGGTTTTGTGTTGGGCCACATTCCTAGCCATCCTGGGCTCCATGTGGCCCATGGGCCTTGAGTTGGACACCCCTGGTACAGTAGCCACAAAATATTTTACTTCCTTTTAAGCTTCAAATTATGACTTTGTGCTATATTTTTTCTGATGATATTTACGCTTGAAACATTTATTTCATTGGTACTTTCAGTAAATGAAGTTCAGAAATCATTTTTGAAAATATTAGTAGTAACCATGGGAAATATTTATTCAGTAATTTATTGTATAATTGCAAAATAAAATAATTCTTAGCTCAAATTTTTGTTATGGATTACAATTAAATGGTAAATTAGCAAAAAAAATTGTTGGGGAAGTAATTTCTTTTAAAAATCTTGAAAAACATAGACAAAAAATTTAGATTTTATTTTAAGTTTAAGTTTAAAAACACTTAAATATTTCTAAACATAACTATAATATTAATGAGGACAAATTCATTACTAGACCAATATTAAAAGAAATATTTAGCACTTAAATGCCTTATTTGCTTTATAAAAAGGAAAATGTAATTACTATATTTAAAAGATATGTTAATGTATTAGACAGTGTCTTTCCAAGAACAGACACACAATAAATACTTGTTGAGTATGAACTGTGGGATAATTTCCAGTGAATCAGAATCTATTATTTAGCACAAATGAGAATTACACTGGTTTATGATATCCTGCTTGTGGATGAACTTTATCAATATCTTTGTCTCCAAATTCTTGACAGCACACTTTGACTTTCAATTGTTTGATGGTTGATCCATTTTTAGAAAAAAATTCAGTTATAAAGAATTAGATTAGCCCTTTTAATGAAGGGATCCAGAACAGGTCTCCACAGGATGTGCTACTTTGGCATGTGAATTATTTTTAGTTAAAAGGCAACTGAAATCCTGCAGGCATAAGATAAACATTTGCTTCTTCCTTAAAGAATTTAAGATGGGGGCCTTGCCAATAATAAGATTTATTACCAAAACTCATTTTAAGAACTTATCTATGGTGAGGCAGATATGTTACTACTGAAACCTGTCATGATTCCAAGCACCTTACACCATTTCTTAGCTCAGAATATCATATATGCCTCAGCTTACCTTTCTGTGTTTGGACTTCTCATGTCTGTGGGGTTCCCATACATACTTACATAATTAAATTTGTTTATTTTTCTATTGTTAATCTACTTGTACTGATTGAATTAATATACCAGCTGAAAGAAATTAGAAGAGTAGAGGAAAGTTTCTTCTCCCCCAACATTAATGTCCCATGCACATTTCTTAGTCCCTTGACTTTATTATCTGAGATAACAGTCACAGGATTTCTCATTAAAAGTGAAAATCAGTTATTTTTCAAGTTGCTTTTTTACAAGGAAAAAGTATTATTTGTAATTGTATTGTGGCTTAAAATATTTGGAGATCTATGTTTATGAAGGGAGCAGAGGAATTCAGACGTCTTTCTTAAATTCAAGTCTCATCAACGTGGGTGATGGAATAATTTGGAAGACAAAAACCTCCAGACTCTTAAATAGGAATATTTTTATGAGGTCCAGTATAAAAAGAATTTCTCCAATAAAGCACAAAAATATCACAAACCATAAAGAAAAAATAAGTAAATTTGAAAAACTGAGACTTCAAAACTTCCATGCCAAAGCACACACACATATACTTTAAACAAATTAATATACAAAATCCTTACTAGGATGAATATTTGCATTATCAATATTCAGAATATGTAACAAATTCCTGTGTATCAATAAGAAAAAGTCAAAGAAAGTGAATGGGAAATTTAAAGCAGAAGAAACTAAAGTTTATAAATATGGGGGGAAGGGAAAGAAATTAACAATCAGGGAATTAAAATTTAAGCAATGAGATTCCATTTGTATTCAAATTGACCAAATTCAAATAATGACAATTTTAAGTTAGTAATTTTTCAGACAAACAGAAATTTTTTATGCTATGGTGGAAATGTAAATTAGTAAAAGAATTTGGAGAGCAAAGTTTTCAGTATCTAATAAAATTTAAAATATATGTCAATTCTGACAAGCAATTCTTTTCTTACTGCATCGTTTAGAGAAGCCCTTATGTATATGCTCCAGGAGATAAGACATAGCTCTTCAAGACAGTGTTGGTTTTTATAGCATTTATCACTAGAAATGATTTGAATGTCTCAATAGAAGACTAGTTAAATAAAAATGGTATACAAGGTCTGTCCAGAAAGTATCCAGACATGTAACATGAGAAGTAGAGACCATATTTTAAAAGTAGAATCTCTACTTAAAAGTTGAGATCAATATTTAATGAAGACCATACAAGATACAAGAAACATTGTACATAGGATAATGATGCCTCAGTCCCCTTCAAAGTAGGCACCTTGCAACCTCACACAGTTCTCCCAATAGCCATTAGTTGTGCCCTTGTATTTTCTTGAATCTCATCAACAGTCTGAAGTCTTGCCCCTTTCAAAGGTGATTTTAGTTTTGGGAAAAGCCAGAAGTCACAGAGTGTCATATCCTGGCTATAGGGGGGCTGAGTCACCTGGGTGACATGATATTTCACAAAAAAATTCTGCATGAGATGTGATGCATGAGCAGGTGTGTTGTCAGGATGAAGTTGCCAATCACCAGTTGCCCATAGCTGCAGCCTTCTGAATCATCCAAAGTTTCCACAGAAGACCATTGAAGCTTAATGCAAAATCTGATGCAAATACATTGCTCTACTTGCTCAGCCACTTTGATGCGGTGGCCACACAGTATACATGCTCACTCAACAGCATCCACCACCCCACTGACTAGTACAGTGAAGTTGTCATTGTTCACGCATGTGCATTCCAATCCACACTCCTTGGTTGCCATGTTACACAGATGTTGGAAAAACTCTTCTCATTATATTAACAATGGCTGGAATTTTTTCAAACAGGCCTCATATTCCTATTACAGAATACTATTGAGCAATTTATGTAAAATGGATCCAATGAATACCAAACTTATGAGAGTGGTTACATGTGTGAGTGAAATTAAACATGAGAAGTTTGGGGCAGGTGGAACATATGGCAAGCTGAGTGAACCAAAGTAACCACAAAGGATGGCCTGATCAAAATTCCTAACTGGACAAGTAGATCATGGCAAGTAGTCACATTCCAGGTCCCAGGCCTATATCTCCCTTAAGTAATCCCTGTCTACTGTTCTTATACATCTAGGGAAACATACTTTTGAAATCTCAGAGTAATTGTCTTTTCCAATCCCCTCAAAGACATAACTAACGGCACTGGAGTACAAGACTACCACAATGCAAGACCATGAAACCGCTCATTTTATCTTGTTCCCCATTTACCATCTCTGTGTGCTGTAAATGTTGATTATTAACTATCCTGCACCCACCAATTTAAAAGAAGTATGAGTTTCTTCATTGTACTTTTTATTCAGTCATACAGATTTCGCTGCTTTGATTTCTCTTGCACCGTTAATCTGCCACCAGTAGATTTCTTGTCTTCCTTATGTTTTCTCCTTTGATTCTAAATTCATAAAATGAACTGGAAAACTATCATTCTCCAGAGCATTTTTATCATCAGTTGAAATTTTGTTTCTGGGCATGTCCTCAAGAATTTTGGTTCAAATAACTTTTATAAATTTTTTTCTAAAGGTTTGTGTGCTTTTTGGTTGACACATGGGGAGGCATGAGAATAATGCAATTCTATATTTTGTGCTTGATTTGGAAAATTACTGAACTGAGTAATTTTATGGTAAGGGACTTCAACATTACCTGTAGTATTTTACAGTTGCCATTTGGGGTCATAGAAAATTATAAATAAATTTGTATTTCTATTTTTTAGTTATTTTCCCTATAACCCAAAAAAGAGTTATAATATTATTGTTCTTCAGTTTTTTTCTGAAAATATTAAAATGCTTCCACTACTGTGCAAAATTGAGACAACATGCTATCAAAATTCAAAGATATGGTGCATGTCAATTCCCATTTAGTAGAAACTGGTTTTTGAATTAGCCTTTCCATTTTTGTAATATTACCTGGAAACTTTTTAAGTTCTCTGAAAAACAAATATTTGATTTCTTCCCTAGAATACAATAAAAGTGCAATCAAGAGGCACAAGCAAAGTATAGTGAGGTCTTCTAAGGCTCATTTATGAATCATAAAAGGCTTGATAGTGTTAAATACCAACTGCAATACTAAGGAAGCATGTAGGGAAGCATGCACGCAGCAGGAAAACCATAGCATCAGTAGTCCTCTGTAAAGTAATATAAAATAAGAGTAGATCCCCACAGACCTCCTAGTTTGCCATAGTTGTTTTATAAACCAAAACAGTTCTTTCTTTCATGTTTTTTACACTTTCAAATGACCAAGTTTTTGTTTGTTTGTTTTTAAAATTTCACAGCACTTAAAGTTATAAAAAGGAGCCTCATTAAAAATAAAATAAAAGTTTTTACTGAATAATACATTCTCTTACCAACCACAAATGTAATGATATTAAAACACAAGTCTCTTTAAGCACAAAGGAATTGTAAAGTTCTTTGGCACCACTAAAAGAGCTAAGCTTAAATATATCTTTAAAAAGAAAACACTTCTCATAGTCTAATCTACTCCATTCGAAAGATGTAAAGAGACTAAGAATATGGCTTTAAAAACTGTTCAGTTTTGGATTTCTGGTCAAGATAGCACCTTAGGGTAAACACAGCTCATCTCCTTGCAAACCACATCAAAATTACAAACACACTATAGAACAACCATCACTCAGAACCATCAGAAACTGAGTTGAATGAAAGTCTGACAACTACAGAATAAAAGAATCCACATCCATACACACTGGTAGGACAGGCAGACACACAGAACGGGCTGGTCCCACACCCACGTGTGATGAATAAAAATAAGGGAGAGATATCTCAGGAGCAAGGAGACCCAGACCAATGCCAGGTGCCCCACACCATGGCTCCAGTGCTAGGAAGATAAGTTCCTATAAATTCTGTCCACAAAAACCAGTGGAATTGACTTAGGGAAAGAAACCTCTGGAATGCCAAGCAGTTCCTCTTAAAGAATCCACACACGAACTTACTCATACTCACTCCCTCTAAGCACCAGCACTGGGGTAACAGCTTGAAAGGTGTCAGTGGCATCCAGAGAGAAGCTGAAGTGTCTGGCATCAAGGTGAGAGAACTGGGTGACTGCTTTCTCCTAGACAGAATGGCTGGCAGAGGACATTGTCCCTTTTCTGAGCCTGCCCCTTATAAAGCCACAGAGTCTGCAGGTGGGTGCCATCTCTGAGACTCCATCAACCTGGCTAACACTGTTTGCCCAGTCCTGGAGGTCCCCTGAGACTCTGTTCCACCCAACTTATGGGCCCACCCAACCTTTTAACTGTAACTTTACCATATGAATGGCTGGTATAGGCTCATGCTTCACAATGTTCTAAAGCCTCTCACATAAGCAACAGCCAGCCTCAGTGAGTCCCCAGCCCCCATACTTTCAGCTTAGTGGTCCCAGGCCTGGCACTTGCAGCAGTCAGCCTAGATTCCCAGCCTGGCTTCCCTTGGAAACCTCCAAGCCCAGCACAAGCAGGAGTGATCTCAGATTGCTTTACAGTTCATGCAGGGTACCCCAGGGACAACACAAATGGGGGCTGACCTTGGCCTGAACCACCTGGGAAAGCCTAGAGGCTACACACTAGTAGATAGCTACAGACCAGACCAGAACATCACCACCCTCCCCCTGCACGGAGGGCAGAGGGTGTTGGTCAGTGGTCACAGCCAGTCCCTGCAGCTGACGACTGGCCTGGGTGAATCCCTCCCATTGGTCTGCCATCAGCAATCAGAGCTCAACTATGTGAGGAGGGTGTACTCAGCCCACACAATGGGCGCACCCCAATTACCCAGCTTGGCTGATAGGGGAGGCTGTGCCATTGGATCCTACAGGGCACTTACTATATTAGGCCATGCTACCAGGTCAGGGAGTCATAGTAGCTTTACCCAATACATAGAAACAAACACAGGAAAGCTGTCAAAATGAGGAGACAAAGAAACGTGGCATAATTGAAAGAACAGCTCAAAATTCCAGAAAAATAATTTAAAAAATGGAGATAGACAATTTATAAGATGCAGAGCTCAAAACACTTATTATAAGGATTCTAAAAAACATAGTGAGGACTTCAACAGCATGAAAATGGTCCAATTAGAAATGAAGGATACACTCATTGAAATAAAGAATAATTTATAGGGAAACAACAATAGTGTGGATGAAGTTGAAAATCAAATCAATGATTTGGAATATAAGGAAGCAAAATATAACCAATCAGAACAAGAATAAGAAAAAAGAGTTAAAAAAAGAAAACAAGGGTAGTGTAAGCAGCCTCTGGGACAACTGCAAGTGGTCTGACATTCGCATCATAGATGTGCCAGAGGGAGAAGAGAAAGAGCAAGAAATTGGAAATCTACTTGAAAAAATAATGGAAGGAAACTTCCCTAATTTGGTGAAGAAAATAGACATGCAAGTCCAGGAGGCATAGAGGACCCTAAACAAGATGGATACAAGAGGCCCACTCCAAGTTGTATCATAATTGAAATGCCAAAGGTTAAAGATAAAGCAGCATAAGAAAAGCAGTTAGTTACCTGTAAGGGAGTTCATATAAGACTATCAGCTTATTTCTCAAACTTTGCAGGCTACAAGGGATTGCCAATAAATATTCAAATCATGAAAAGCAGGGACCTACAGCCAAGATTACTCTGCTCAGCAAAGCTATCACTTAGAATTGAAGGGCAGATAAAGAGCTTCCAGACAAGAAAAAAGCTAAAGAAGTTCATCCACCAAGCCATAATTATATGAAGTTTCTTAAAAAATATTTTACTTATTTATTTTTAGAGAGAGTAAGGAAGGGAGAGAAACATCAATGTGTGGTTGCCTCTCATATGCCCCCTACTGGGAACGGGGTCTGCAACCCAAGCATGTGCCCTAGATTGGGAATTGAACCAGTGACCCTTTGATTCGCAAGCTGGCACTCAGTCACTGAGCCACACCAGCCAAGGCTACTCATATGAAATTTTAAAGGTACTTATTTAAGAAAAAGAAAATAAAAACTATGGACAATAAAATGTTAATAAATACATATCTATCAACAATTGCATCTAAAAACAAACTAAGGAAACAAGAAGAACAGAGACAGAATCACGGATACGGAGAGCTTTTTGATGGTTGCCAGATGGGAGCTGGGGGTGGGGGAATGGGTGACAAGGTGAGGAGGTTGAGACATACAAATAGGTAGTTACAGAATAGCTATGGGAATGTAAAGTACAGCATAGGAAATGGAGTCCACATAGAACTTATACACATGACTCATTGACATGAATAATGGTGTTGGGATTGCCTGAGGGAGTGGAGGGTGCCGGGTGGAAGGGGGCAAAGGAGGAAAATTGGGACAGCTGTAATAGCATAATCAATAAAATATAATTTAAAAATAAAATAAAAATTGTTCATTTTTGCTGTAAGGACAAAAATTGCCATTTTGCTCTGATGATATATCACACATATACTGAATTATTTGTTTTAAATATATATAATCATGGTTCAACAGTAATTTGGTGAACTAACTCATAGTATTTAAAAATCAACATAAAGCAGCAAGAAAGAAAATACTTAGGACCCTTTGGACATAGTAACAGTAATAGTAGTAGTAGTTGTTGTAATAATAATAATAATGATGATGATAAACAGCAACGATTACTGGTCTCAGGTGTTTCCAATTTGCCAAGCAACACACTAAGACCTACGTAATACATCCATGTCCTACATGAGAGTCAGCTTTTCAAAATATGTGTAAATTCTTTAGTCAGTTGTAGAAGTAAATTTAGTTTCTATAATTACATACCAGGTTAGTTATAAAGTAGTTTTTTTGCCATGAGATTAGGGTTTTTTGTTGTTTTTTTTTTAACTCTGTATCTGCATATATCACAGTACCATCTATGTGAAGAACTTTTCACACAGTAAATCATGAAACCTACAGGGAGATCAGCATCCCTGTCCATCAACATTAAATTAGTCTTTCTTTGTGCCATTGTCCTTCTTCCCTTCTCTGTGTCTCCTGTATCTATCCCCCACCTCTGCTGTCCCACTGATGCATGTGACTAAGTTGAAAAGGCCTACAGTGCTGCTGCACTCCCAGATATTAACATTCAGTCCACACCATCATGCTATGAGGTATCATTTTCCCCATTGCATATATGAGAAAACTGACCTAAGACAGCATCAATAACTTTCCCCAGAATACACAGCATAGACGATAGATAGATAGATGATGGGTAAATGACAGATAGAAAGATAGATGATAGATTAGATAGATAAATAGATGGAGGACACCCAAATTCCCACCTTTGCATATGTAAATTGTAATTGTAGGTCTGTGAGGTGTGAGTACAGCCTCTCCCCTCACACATTTTATTAGCATTATGACACTAGGTCAGAGAAGCTCCAGCCAACCATTGACTTAAGTTTCCTCCAGCTAGGGCTTATTCGATGTGAAAGATAAAAGGACAAGGAGTTTCAAGTAACAAGGAATGTCTGTGACAGAAGTAGTAGTTCTACAAGTGTTCAAAATACTGAGCTCTTTAAAGGAGTGAGATGTTCAGGAAAGGGCTTGTGGAGCAAGGGCCCGACCCAGAACCCAAGAAGTGAACTTCAAATAGGAGACAAGGTGAGAGAGCTGAAGGAGTGCAGGGACCACTAGGGGTCAGAGTGCAATAGAAAAGAAATTACAGGTTAACAGGAGTACTTGGAATTTTATATTGCAATCTTTCAGTATTTCTGAAATGCTTTGAATGGGAAAGCTTTGAGAGGATATTGATAATAAAATAAGAATCTGACAATGATGTATAGTTGGATTCCTAAAGGAGAGGCAGGGAGTGCATAATAAAAACAATGAGGCAGCAAGAGTTTGAACTAGATTGGTGGGTGTAAAACTGGAAGGCAGGAACAGACATGAGGTCTATTTTGAACCTGCAGACACAGAGGCTTTGCACGCTGCTTTATTAACTCATGTATGGACGTTTACGAGCATAAATCTTCCTGAAGTTTTCCACTGCCAAGGCAGACATCACCAAAGATGAGAAAGTAATTTAACTGCTCTTGTCTTCTCTGAGCAGTCCCATAATAATATGTGTTGCTAGTTTACTGTGCCTTGGGTGTTTTCCTTCATGTGGTGAATAACTCTGGTTGGCTTTAGGAGTAACACTAACAACAGTTGTCTCGTGACCCTATAAATGAGTTATTAGCCATAAGGAATAATGCAACCCAAAGCTACAAGTAAAATTTATGTCCAGCTTAATACCATGGATGGAATAGCAGGTTTCTGTGTACTCATTTCAGCTATGTCAGGTTCAATAGATAAGCTCGCTTTTAAGAATGAAAAACTTCATAAAATATTTTATAAAATATTATAACAGTGTTATAATTATTTTATTTCAAGAGGAAATGTATCACTGTTTATTTCTTTCATTGGTCCTTAACTAGACATTGTCACTGGGGTTATTGAATGCATAAAGGAATAAAAGCACTTGGCAAATATGTAGCATATACTTTAAGGAGCATGGTTCTTGAATTTTACATTTGTTGTCAACCATTGTGGAGCACTTGGGTATTTTTGCCATGAGTATTCTAGAATGCTGAACACTTTCTGCAATTGTATGTGTCTCTTAGTTATTTTCAGGATATCTGAAGGAAATTAATGCTTCCAAGTATATATCACAATACCAAGGAATATGGATGTAGTGAACTGAAATGGCAAAATAGTATACTTATATAGATTATAATCATTTTGATGACTCACAAAATTATCAACTTTTATAGCTTCCTAACAAACTTCAAATAGAATGGCTCAGCTCACTTCATTACGATAAAAATTCACCTGCTGCTTAGCCTGATGAAAAGACTTTATAGAGTTAAAATATTAAAAAGAGTATGTTATATATATAAAGGAAAAACTGCATAGATTGTTCCCTTACTTCCTCTGTAGGAGGACATATGCTATTAAGATTTCATGAAATGTACCAAATAATGAGTTTCTGGGTGATTTTTATGTTTTTAAAAGATGTATTTGAGAAATGCTGGATTAAGGTTTTATAGGATTTAAGCAATAAAAATAAATCTCTTCACATTTAATCTTATATAAAACCAAAATTTGACATATACTGTTAAACCATAAGATAAATATAAGGAAGTCCAAAAGTATTTTGATTTTTGCTATAATTATTTATTTGAGAAAAAAACATATTAAGTACTACTTTAAAAAATTAGGTTCCCCTGCTTTGCTGACATCCTAGATATATTTTCCCATTATCTTACCTATTGTAAATTTAACAGTGAATTTGATTTTCTAGTAATTCCTCCCTATGTTTAATTAATCTAATATAAAGAAAGCATTCACAAGACATAGGTCCTTTAGGAAGGAAAGCACTGAAATATTCGAACACCAAAGGGTCCAATGTATACACGTTACATTAAAACTTAACACTAATTTCACTGACTAGGATTAAACTAAAAATTATCAGCAATAGTGACTATAATCCCTACATCTTTCTTATTGTCATAATGTCTAAATATTTTAGTTTTTAGTCCTCAGTAAGGATATTCATAAACACTATAGATGAAATACAAAATAAGAAAGAAGACAAAGTTTGGACTTATTAAATATGTATTTATTGATTACTAAATATCAGGTACTTTATTTGAAAATTTAGAGATATAAATTATTATTAACATATTATTCACCCCTGGCTGGCATGGCTCAGTGGATTGAGTGCTGGCCTGCAAACCAAAGGGTTGCCGGTTCAATTCCCAGTTAGGGCACATGCCTGGGTTGTGGACCAGGTCCCCAGTAGGGGTGTGTGAGAGGCAACCACACATGTTTGCCTTCCTCTCTCTCTCCTTCCTTTCCCATCTCTCTACAAATAAATAAATAAAATTAAAATAATAATAATAATATATTATTCACTCCCTCATGCCTTTATTCATGATAATGAACTTTGTAATTAATAAAGTATTTTCAAAATGCATTGCAAATTGCCTATATTTGCTACTTCACAGGTAAGAATTTTCATTTAGGGTACAGTTCACAATGTTTTTAAAAGAACATTAATTATTTTGTAGAATTATTAGCAATAATGTTATGCCCTAATGTTATGGAAAATGTCAAAATAAACTTCAGTGTTACAAAACAAAAAGTAAATACAATGTTATAATATTTAAAAGATAAGAGTTTATCTCAAAGATGATTTAACACTACCGGCTAAGACATTATGAAATAATGTGTTATTGGTAAAGAAGAAGCTCCTTACTGAGGTTTATTTAATTAAAAAACATAAAGTGTCTATTCTCCTGCCTAAATATGCTTAACATTCTTGCTTTATTTTTATATAGTATCTTATCTTGTGCTCTCTGCATATAGACTTCTCTTATCTCTAAAAATAAAAAAAAATTATCCTATCCCAGTATAAGAAATTTTTATCATGAAATTTAGATTTGTATAACCATTCTATTTGTTGAGTAGAAAGTTAGCATTATAAAGGTGAAAACAAAATTCAGTGTTGGAAAACCACATTCTATTTTATAAATTAAGAGCTAATACTTCAAGATACCAAAATAACTAAATACTAAATTTAAGACAGACATTTATCTGTAATAGAACTGCACATCTCTCTTTGATTCTTTATAGTTGATGGCAAGCATAACATACACTTTGAATAAAATTGTTGAAGGAAATACATAATTAAAATATTATTAATATTATTGCTGCTTGACATTATTAATCCTTCACCATAAAATTTTTTTGAAGTAAATCTTTTGGCAATCTACCAAAAGTAATAATTAATGAGAAAAGGGACTTACGTGATCAATTAGTTCACGGACCATTCCATTCCATTGTCCATTGGCATCATCCTGGGCTCCATATTTCCCATCCTCCACAAGTCTAATCTCATATGTAAAGCCAAGGATTGTAGATAACTCTCTGAGAAGGTCAATGCAATAGCCTTCAAATCGATCATTCCCATAGAGTGGTTTGTCAGACTTCTTAAATAGGACATAGGGTTCTTCCTGGAAGCAGTGAACATGAAGATAGAAGGTGTCAATTAATCATGAAACTTACTATCAGAATAATAGCTTTCCTTAGAAAA
>JAPYXV010003233.1:0-12442 GCA_028533065.1 Trachops cirrhosus
GGCCTCCCCCAAACCCACCCCTCCCGACTCCTTGATCTTGGACGTCTGGCCTCCAGAACCGGAGGAAACAAATCCGCCCAGTCCGTGGTCCTTGGCTGCAGCAGCCCGAGCTAAGACAGTGTTCCCACGTGGGACGTGGCGTCGGCCACCCCGCTACCCTGGGAAGATAGCCCACGTCCACGCCGCACCTACGGGAGCCTCCACAAACACTTCCAGACCCCCAGGGCAGGTGGTCTACTCGCCCGCCAGGCCGCACCTGCTGGGGAGGGGTCTCCTGACCAGCGCGCCCCAGGAAGACCCTGGCCAGCAGAAGCAGGGGGTCACCTCGCTCCAATGCAGCGGCAGGCTGGACCTTCACCCCAGCGTTGGGTCGCGGACTTCTCGCAGCCCGGGCGCTGGCCGCCCATGCGCTGGGCAGAGGGCCTTCTGTCTGCGGGACTGTTTGTGTCCATGGCGGTACCGGCTGCTTTTCTACGGGGGATGGAGAGGGGCTCTTTCTGGGGAGAAGGTAGGGAGGGCATCTGGAAGAAAGGGGTTTGGGACTTTGCCCCCAGGCGATGGCGAGCCACTGAACCCCTGGCAGCGTGCGTGTGGGAGGGCTGATGAGGCTGCCACCTCCCCGCCTGCTGCTGGCTGCCACGCGGGCGGGAAACTGAAACGGGCCCCGGCAAAACATGAAAATCGCAGGCTTTTGCATTACCGAGCTCCTGTTCAGTATGGAGCGGGCTCAGCACTTTCTGTGTGCTATCTAGTTTCGCCCCCATAAAAGCCCTGTGAGGACGGGATTGTCCTCATGCCCATCTAATAGCTGAGGCAGCTGAGGCCCCCAAGAGCCCTCTGGCGCATGCGTGACGTGTCTGGACAGTGACTCTGACCCAGACACCAGGGTGGGCTGGGAACGGGAGATCTGAGTCAGTCCTGGGGCTGAGATAGTGCCTTGGAGACGCAGGTGGGGCTGGTGGGCCCCAGTCTGGCCAGCAGGAGGCGGCCAGGAGGGCTCCAGGGAAGGGGGACACCAGTTTTCTTCCTGGTAGGGGCTCTGGAGGGAGGACAGGAGTGGGCGTAAACGGGAGATGTTTTAAGTGGAAGGGTCCTTAGCTGCACCCCGCCTGCCCTGCCGAGCAGTGGATCCCCTGCCCGGGGTTCTGTCCTGGTCTTCCCCCACTTTGGCGTTAGTCTCCCAGGACTAATGCCACAAAGGACCACGACCTGGGCAGCTTAACCACAGAAACAGATCCCTCTCAGTTCTGGAGACCCGAAGTCTGAACTCAAGGTGCCGGCAAGGCCGTGCTCCCGCTGAAGGCCCACGGAGGGGAGTCCGCCCACGCAGGCCTCTCAGCTCCTGGTGTTACAGCAACGGCGCCCCGCCTGGGCTCAGCGGGCGTCACCCCAACCTCTGCCGCAGTGTCCCCTGGCGCGCTCCCTGTGTGTCTCTGCGTTTTTACGTGGCCTTATTACAAGGACACGTCACTGGATTAGGCCCATACTCATCCAATATGACTTCATCTTAAATTGACTAGATGATAAAAATTGCTTCCAAACCCGGTCATTCATTACCCACGGGCACCAGGGGCTCGGACTTGAACATGTATGTGCATTTTATTCCTCACCCGAGGACATCTTCTCATTGCTCTCGGAGAGAGAGACATCGATCAGCTGTCTCCTGTAGGTGCCCTGCCCAGGGATCAAACCTGCAACCTTTCAGTTAAGGGGCGACGCTCCAACCAACTGAGCCACACCGACCAGGGCAAAGGTACTTTTTTGGGAGACACAATTCAACCCGTGGCAAATGCTCAAACCCCTCAGGCATCGTTTCGGACAAAGGCCGGCCTCCCAGAGCAAGGGTCCTGAGTCTAGGCTCTCCCCATGGGGACAGCGACAGGCCGTGAGGTCAGACACCTTCTGAATGAGCCGGGCGAGTGGTGGGCAGGGGGACAGGGCCTGCTCCATCCGCCACACCCAGAGCTGGGATCCAGGGACACGGTCCTCAGGGGACGAGAGGCAGTGTGGGTGTCGGCCAGCAGCAGGCACTGGGCGCTGACCCCAAGCGCCCGGCCCCAGTCGGCACACCTGTGCTCTTTCCCTTCTGCCTCCCAACCACCGCCCCCCCCCCCGCCCCCCGCTGGTGCAGAAGGCACCGCTGCTGTCCCTTTGTGATGTCCCCTTGTGATGACGGGGCTGGAGCTTTAGAGGGAGGAGCGCCAGCCCAAGGTCACTGATGATGGGACCACAGTCAACCTCCCCACTGACCTCCCCCCAACCTGCGGTGAGTGCCACAGGGACTGGGGAGCGGGGAGAGGACCCCTCAGGGGGGTATTTTTCTTACACCACGAGGGGCCTGGTTGTTGGCATTGACTTAGCACTGGGTTTCTCAGTCTCAGCACTGTCCACATTCTGGGCCAGATAGTTCTTCATCGTGGAGCATCCTGTGCACCGCGGGGCTTTTCGCGGCTTCCCTGGCACCAAAGTGCACCTGTCACGCTCGGCCCTCCCCCCATCCCCCATCCCTCTTGGTTCTCTGCTCAGCAACTGCCTGGAAGATTTGCCTAAATGTGATATTCATCTGTTGTTTCTACTCCTGAAACGTAAAGCTCGTGCGGCAAGCGGGCTGGCACGTTTGTCTCGGGCTTGCAGAGTCCCTGGGGCCTAGAACCCTGGCCTGCCGGTGGACGGGCCTTCCATGAAGTATGAACTGGGGGTAAATGACTCTCAGACAGAAGACGGAGCCCCGTGGGGCCGTGGGGCCACCCTATTAGGGTCGGAGAGGTTGCCGTTGCAGGAACCTAAGGGCTCAGGGGATGAACGAGTGAAGGAACCCGTTCGTACCTGGGCATCAGCTTTTTAAGACCCTGGTTCACCTTTCCCAGCGGGGCAGGAGGCCAGGTGCCTGCGGCCGGTGAGCCCGCGTGCTCCGGGGAGGGCCAAAGCCCAGCCCCGGTCCTACACTTCCCGCTTTTCCGACTCTGCGGCCCCGCCCTGGGCGGACGGCCGCCGGGGGTCGGACGCTTTTGGGGACCTCCGGCCTCCGGCGCCAGCACGTGCTCCGCAGGCGCCCGCCGCCTGCCAGCAGCCGCGCTCCCCGCGGACTCACCTCCGCGCGTGGTGCTTGGAGGCGAGTGGTGGGCGGGGGAGGGCGGGGGAGGGCGGGGCCGCGCGGCGGCGCTGGGATTTGTAGTTCCGGGGCCTCAGCCGCCCGCAGGGGGCGCGGGGAGCCCAGGGCGCCTGGGACCCTGCCCTAGCCCCTCCTGGCCAGGGCTGTCTGGACCTGTCAGTCACAAAAGGGGAAACTGAGGCCCAGCGAAGGCACCCAGCTTGCCGAAGATCACGTGGTCGCTTTCCCTGGCGCAACAAGCGTAGATCACGCTTTATTTTTTTAGTTCTTAAGTTTATCATGAAAAAGGTGCATAATCACCACAAAGTCACTGAAACTCTTTACTTCTTATTTATTTGCTTCTTTAATTCTGGCCAGCACCAACGTGGGCCCTCGCAGTCCTGCCGACTTTGTGCACTGTGTCCCGGCATTCCTTTCGCTGTTAATTCTTGTGTTCTTATACTGGCGGTGTCGGATGAGTGTGTGTTTGGGTTCATCTTCCCTTGTGTAATCCGAGGAATCGTGAATCACCGCCGAGGCCGGTTGTCTCTGCCTCCACCGAAACGGGCTCTGAATCCCAACGCAAAGATGGCGTCTGGTGTGGTCTTACACGTTTTGGCCGGTTTTCCCCGAAGTTATGTCTAAGCACAGTTGCCTTCCCAGGGTGAAGGACGTCAGTGACGTCCGTTTGTTTTCTCTGACGTTGTCTGTTGGCCGTGAACTTCCCGGTCCGGACAGTTCCTGTGCCCTTCTCCATGGCGGCTGATCTTCAGGCAGCCAGGGAGGAAAAGAGCTGGGTGGCACTTACATCAGAGTTTTCAGAGCATCCCTTTTTGGGTTTTTAAACATTTTTTCTTCTATTTATGGATTTGAGGGAGACTGCTCTGTTGTTCCACTTATTGAGGCACTCATTGGTTGTTTCCTGTGTGAGCCCCGACCTGGCGATCGAACCCGCAACCTCAGCGCACCGGGATGACACTCTGACCCACTGCGCCGCCGGGCCAGAGCAGAGGGTCCCTTTTCTGGTTGAGGGCTGCCCACACCTCCTTCGCTCCATCGCCCATTCACGCGAATGTTTCCCAAAGGCCCTCTGCTTGGCAGGTGAGGTGGCAAAGGCCTGGAGTTGAAGGGACGGTGAGTGGTAAGAGGAGGGGAAATGAGTTGAGACAGAAAAATGTGATCCCCGGAGGCTCTTTGAAGACTCGGGGGTCCCTACCCAGCATAAAGGGCCTGGGGACTGTGGCTTGGGGAAGGGAGGGTCAGACTTCAGTAGCTGCGGGGTGGACCTTGGGGTCAGGAAATCCAGGGGCAGGGAACGGGTTTGCCTCCACCTGGGGCCAAACACAGCCTGAATGATGAGCCAACACTTCACCTGCGTCCCTGTCCCCCTCAGCCCACCTGGTGCCACTCACGTCCTCGCAGGCCCTATTCTGTGTCCCACCGTCCAGAGAGGAAGGAGTCCTAGGGTTGGGGCCAGAGTGACCCTACTTAGAGTTACAGTTCCAGACTGCACAGGGCGTCACAATGGTGGGGCGTGGACATTCGGAGAGTCTGAGGTCCCCAGAGCCAGACTGGCACCATGGTGTGACCCATCCGTGGGGGAAGTTGGTGCCAGGGCCGGCTTTGGGGGGCAGTGACCTGCTCAGTCACATGGCCAGACGCTTGGAAAGGCCCCATGCTTGGTTCAGTGCTTTGCTGTCACGTGTGAAATTCCTAATAACTCTGAGCTCTCAAAATTCTGTAGCCAGCCCTGGCTGGCATGGCTCAGTAGATAAAGTGCCAGCCTGTGAACCAGAGGGTCGCAGGTTCGATTCCCAGCCAGGGCACAGGCCTGGGTTGCTGGCCAGGTCCCCAGTTGGGGGCATGTGAGAGGCAACCACACACTGATGTTTCTCTCCCTCTCTTTGTCTCTCTCTTCCCTCTCTTTAAAAATAAATAAATAAGTAAAAATATATTTTAAAAAATTCTGTAGCCCATCCTTCCAGGTGTGACATTCAGAGGGCTGGAGGTGAGGTGGACTGTTTTGGGGTCGGGGACCAGAACAACGGGAAGGTGGACAGTGGTCCGATTAATTTCCACCAAGGGCAGTCCACACAGACGGAGGATCGTCTGGCATGGGCTGTGGTTGGAGACAGACTTTGGAAGAGGCCAGAACTATCTCCCTTGCCCAGTCACTTTCTCTAGGGGGGCCTCCAGGACCCCTTGGGCCTCTCCTGGACAGCAGCACCCTGATTTATTTCTTTCTGGATTATATAGTGTATATTTACTTGTTGAATTGTGCTTCTTATTCATAGATGCTCCGTGGGGTTAGAGTGTGTTCTGAGCATCTGTTCAGCCACCACTCCCTGATTAGTATTTGTCAAACTAATTATATCTATAGACAAAAGAAAATCGTTTTACCTTTAATATATTGAGATGAATATCACATCAATAATCATGATTTAAAAATCGATTATATCTGATTCATTAGATTCTGCACGCCATGAGGGCAGCGTCTGGCAACTCCGCGGGCACGTAGTAGGACCTCGGGGAAACTTCCAGATGCTCGGTCCCCCGAGGCGGACCCCACCCCAAGGCCTCCCCCAGAGCGCTGGGCGCGGCTGGGCGGGGCCCGGACTACGCTTCCCGGAGGTCCCTGCGCGCAGGGGGCGTGGAGGGGGCGGGCCCCAGGCGGGCCGGGGGTGGAGCCGGCTACAAAGCCCCGGGGCAGGCGCCCGGGCGCAGAGTGCCCGCAGCGCCGGCAGGAGCGCAGCGCGCTTTATCGCGGTGCGCGCTGTTGGAACGGCCCGCGAGTGGACGGGCCTGGAGGCGCCGCTGCTGCCTTGCTCACTCCTTGTCGCCGCCCATGAGCGGATCCCCACGCGACCCGGGTCCGTAGGCCGCGGGGCGCCCCCCATGCTGCTGCAGCCCGCGCCGTGCGCCCCGAGCGTGGGCTTCCTGCGGCCCCCGGCCGCCCCCGGCGCCATGCACGGCTCGCAGAAGGACACCACGTTCACCAAGATCTTCGTGGGCGGCCTGCCGTACCATACCACTGACGCCTCGCTCAGGAAGTACTTCGAGGGCTTCGGGGATATCGAGGAGGCTGTGGTCATCACCGACCGCCAGACGGGCAAGTCCCGCGGCTACGGCTTCGTAAGTGGCCCAGAGGCTGGGCGCGCACCCCAACCTGCACTTATCTTGGCCCCGGGCGCTGAGTCAACTGGCGGGCGCACGCCCAGCCACTCCGCGGCCGCCCGGGGCGCCTTCGGCTGGCGCTGGCACCTGCTGCCCCCTCTCGGGCTCCGGGGACGACAGTTCACGTTCCAGCCGGTCCCGCCCCCCCATCCTTCGGCTGGGTCAGTCTTCTCCCGCCCCACGCCCGGTTTAAAAGGGAGATCCTCTGGTTTCGATTGGAACTTGCAAGTTTGTGGAGAGCTAGTGGGGTCAGACAACTACTCTCAGGACTTCATGGAGCAACCAGCTAGTGAGGAGCAGAGGCTTCGCCCCCAGGGGCTTCGGAGCCCTTAGCGCCCCCCCACCCCCCGCCCGCCCCGCCATATTTTCCAACATCCCCTTCTGCCGCTACAGATAAACGTCAGTTTAAGTAAAAAGCGGCTTGAAACCAGTCTCTTTCCAACTACAGTGTTTCCAAACCTCTCCTGGGAAGAAAGACACAGGCCCCTGTCTCTCTTGGGAGAAGGGAGGGTGCCCGGTCTCTCCTGGGGATTTTTTCTGCCCTTGAAGGCAAGGCTTCCTAGCACTTGAACTTGGAGGGAGGGGCTGGAATTCCGGGGGCAGCTTTGTGGGAGGGCTGGGGGCTGGGGTCAGAGGGGTGGGGGAAGTGAGCGCCCCGGCCAGGGCAGAGCCCATGGATGCGTCTGCTCCTCCAGGTGACCATGGTGGACCGGGCGGCAGCCGAGAGGGCTTGCAAAGACCCTAACCCCAACATCGACGGCCGCAAAGCCAACGTCAACCTGGCCTATCTGGGTGCCAAGCCGAGGAGCCTGCATTCGGGTAGGAGGCCGTTTCCCTTCCCTGGCTCCCCTTGGCTGCTATATTCAGCATTGGTATCTGTCTAGTGGAACACCCCCACCCCCACCCGCCCCGGGAGTGCCAGTCGGCTGTCATGTGCTTGCAGAGCCGTCACAGGGCAGTCATTCCCCAGCTTGGGAGCTGGGCCCCTTCACCTAGCTGCGTGTGCCAGTTGCACAGGGCGACGAGGGTGCGTCACCCTGTTCTCAGCTGTCCTCACAGGCGGGAGGAAGTCGGTCTCCAGGACCTGAGGTGGGGAGGACGAAAGCCTACAGGTTGCTGTCCCCCAGGTCCCTTGGGCTGCTCGGCTGGGAGCTTTGGGGTTCGTGTGGGGGTGGCCTGGGAGGGGAGAGGAAGCCCATTCTCCCTTCTGGTTAGTCTGTAGTGGCTGTGCCGTGCCGCCGCCCTGGGCGAGCCCCGCCCCTAACGGGCCTCTCCTTGTAGGCTTCGCCATCGGCGTGCAGCAGCTGCACCCCACCCTGATCCAGCGGACGTACGGGTGAGTGGGGTGGCTGGCCCGGGTCGGGGCGGGGGGCCCCCAGGGTGGGTGCCCACCTCACTCCAGGACCGCCAACCCTGTTGCCTTGGTTGTGCCCTAAGGTGTCCGGGGAACGCTTGCTCCACCTTTTCAGATACAGGGTTTGGTTTCGGGGGTGGGGTGGGGCGGGGACAAGCTGGGAGAAGTGAGAGATGGCAGACGGCGTTTCTCCACCCCTGGCAGAGGCCCCACGGCAGAGAGAGATGAGGAGCGTGGGCTCCGGAGCCCGAGGCCTGGGGTTCAAATCCTGGCTTCCCACTTTCTAGTTGTGTGATCTCTAGCAGCTGACACAGGTGTCTCTGCCTCTGTGTCCTCACCCACGAAGTGGGGACAGTGACTGCACCTCCAATTTCTGTGAGTGCAGACCTCAGGTGGCAGGAGAGCGCTCTGGAAGCGTTGCCAATGTTGTTAGGGACTGGCGGGCCGGGCCCTTCCCAGGGAGCCCCTCTGACCTGCTCCAGCGCCTGACAGATGGTGGTGGCAGGTCATGCCAGCCGGGGTCCAGCGGCTGTGAGAGCTGGAGCAGGTGAGCCGGGATCGGGGCCAGATGTCCCCAGCCCAGGCCGGCTGGCCTCTGGGCCTTTTGTCCGACGTGCTCTGGAGAAGCGTGTCCCCCCTCCTCTGTCCGGAAAAAGCCCCTCTTTCCTTGCCTTTTTTTTTTTTTTTTTAAACATCTAATAAGGCCCGGCAGCTGCTTGGGGAAGGACAGGCAGGCGTCAGGGGCACAAAGGAGCCTGCCGGGCGCTCCTACCTCCCAGCCCGTGATTGATGTCGTGTGCGCCGCAGCCCAGGGAGCTTGTTGTCGGGGTTGGGGGGGTCCTTGCCGGGGGTGGGGAGGACAGTCAGTTATAAACCAGGCCGCTGCTTGGAGAGCATTGCACTTCTGAAGCTATCGCAGACCAGTTTTGGGCGCCAGGTTCGAGGCCAGTGGGAGGAGCATTCTGGCTTGCTGGGCCTCGTGGACCAAGGGCTGGAGCAGGGACGGCGCCAGGCTCGGGGCACCGACTGGGGAGGTCGGCCAGGTGACCGAGGAACTGCCCCAGGCCTGCCACTCAAGGTCGCCTGCACAGCGCAGTGGCCGCGGCGTGGATGGCTTGTGTGTGAGCTCAGCGCCAGTCTGTGTTCTGGGGGTGGGGCAGCCTGGAGGGTGGCTGGGAGCAGGTGGTTCTGGCTTCCCTTCTCCCCAGGGTTCTGCGTCACAATGTCTGCAGCTGTCTTGGAAGGGGTATGGGGACACCCCAGTCCTGCCATCACCCCAGGGTCTTCCTCTCTGGGGTTCAGGCCCCATCAGGAGGGTGTTCCTGGTTTTCGTAGCCCTGGCTGTGTTTGCCAGGTCCACACCAGGTGCCCCGGGGGGCAGGGCCGGCTGCACAAAGATAAGGGTGTGAGCTTCCAGCACAACAGCTCTTCCTGTTTAAAATGTAACAGTACCTCACCCACCATCGCAGCTGCCTTTGGGACTCTAGCAACCGGCACTGCTTGGCCTCTGGAGCCTGCAGACCCAGGTTCAAATCCTGACCCTGTCACCTGCTGGGCCCGTCTTGGCAGGTGATGTGGTGTCTTCCTCTTGAGCCTCCAGTTTTATCTGATACGGGGTCAGCGCAGGGGGCTAGGTGGCCCTGCGCCCACCACACCTCTCCTTCCTTCCCCTCGACCACCCGCTGAGGTCAGGATTGATGTGTCTCTGCCTCATAGATGGGGAAACAGACAGCGAAAAGTTAACAGCCTGTCCGGCGTGGCTGGAGGGACAGGATTCGTGCCCAGGCCGGCTGGCTGCGGAGCCCACACTCTCAACCACTGCTCTCCAGGGCAGGCGGGTACGGGGACACCCCGATCACGCCTCGGGGTCCCCAGAACATCACCCACATGAAGGTGGTTGGGGGTGGGTCACAGCTTTTACTGCTGTGTGTTCCCCACCTCAGGCGACACTGTTGTGTAACTCAGTCTGCCGGCTGGCCATTTAATACCTGGGTCAGGGAAGAGGCCTCCAGCTATTAATCGGTTGCCAAGGGGCGGAGACGCAAACAGGGACAAGGGGTCAGAGGGACTGTCCCGCAGTCTGTCGGTGGACTGAAGCCTGTTGGAATCGCCCCGCCCCCTTCCTTGCCTTCTGAGGCCCAGGCTTGGGTGGGGCCCGTGGGTGCGCTGCCACAGAGGGTGGCCGGCCAGGCTGCCTGGGTCAGCTGTCCTCTCCCAGCGCCCGCCTGCCTGGCCGGAGAGTTGGGCCGTCAGCGTCCCCTTTGTCTCTGCGAACAATCGGGCTCGGGACTGTGGCCGGGCCTGACTCAGCGGTCGGGTTTGCCGGCTCCCGGTGGCAGCGAGACCAGCCTGTCGCTGGCTGAGGGCGCTGTGTGAGCTCGGCGTGTGAGCCGGGTGACCCCTCTCCTGCCCGGCCTGTCTTTCCTGGACGTCCTGGTCCCCAGCACAGGCCCAGACAGCTCCCAGGGACCCCCGCCCCGCTGTGGGAGAGGCCACCGCCTGGAGTGTCCGCCTGGCTGGGTCGTGAAGGTCAGTGTGGGAAGAGTCCCCGGAGAACTTGGCACGTGGGGCTTTTGCTTGGATTCTCCTCCCCCCGTTGTTTTTTCCTTAAGCTGATGGACGTGTTCGGGACCTAACTCGGCCGACTGTGCGTCTCCATCCTGTAACCACGTGGGGGGCCAATCCCTGAGGTTTGGAGTCCTTGGCAGGTGACAGGTGGCTCTGAGGGAGGCGACAGTGGCGGCCATGGGCTGCCCGGCTGGGAGTCCCCTCGCTGGGACAGCGAGCAGGCCACAGGCAGGAGTGGAGGCAGAGCAGTTTGGAGAGGGCCCGCGTCCAGGCAGAGCTGGGTCCCAGCCCAGAAGGGGCCTCCTGGTGTCAAGGGGTGCTTGTTCACACCCAGGCCAGGCCGTGCTCGGAGCCCGGCCCGGGGATATTTCTGAAGGGCCAGCTGCTTCTCTGGGCACAGCTGACCCGCCCCATTCTTAATGGGGGTGTGCTCGGGCTCCACGCCCACGTACTGTGAGCCCCACTGCGTGCCAGGCTCGGGGCCCCAGGGGGCCCAGACAACAAGATGGGGTCCCAGGGCTGCTTGGCTGTCAGGTGTGCTGGTGGGTGGAGCAAAGGTCCTGGGGCCTGCCTGAGTTCAAGGCCGGGCCCAGCCGTCTCTCTGTGGGCGCCCCTCCCCGTCTGGGCGGTGGGGACACCTCGCGGGGATGACCAGGTGCTGTGTGCAGAGCCGTCGGTCCGGGTCTGGCCCACGGGAGGACCTGGGGTTTGGCCGTGAGGGTCGCACAGCAGCCCGGGACAGGGTCTGTCATTCCCGCCACCTATACGGGCCTGGGTGAGGGGAACCGTGCTCGGCTCTCGCAGAGTGGGGTGGGGGCCCGAGCTGGGGGCTCCTTCGCCCTGGTTCCTTCCTCAGAGGCCCAGCTCCTTGCCTCTGGCCAGCCCTTGGACACACCCGACCCCCTGCGACGGGCAGCACCCTGGGGCCCTCTCACATGGACCATGCGGCCTGCCGTGTCGGGGACCTGCCATCTCTGTGTGAACGTCCCCAGTGCCCGCGCCGAGGCCCAGGCCACGCATGAACATGCCCAGGGTTCTGAGCGGAGCGCCCAGGCCACCAGGGCGGGAGAGGGGCCGGGGCGTGATAGGAAGGTGTGGAGTCCAAAGGCCTGGGCAGAATCATTCACTCATTGAGTTTTTATTGAGCACCTGCTACACGCCAGGCCGTGTGCCTGGGCTATTTTGAGTAAGAAAGACACAGTCCCCCTCACAGGGCACTTCCTTTCCTGAGGGGTCACCAGACTGTCGCGAAGCCATCGGTGTGCGCAGGGGTTCAAGGGGGGTGCCGTGTGCGACTGAGCAGGCAGTTCTCGTGGGGGTGGGACAGCCCTGCACTGCGACCGTCACAGCGGATGGAGGGTGTGTGTGCGTGACATGGTGCCGGACTTACCCGCCGGGACACATCAGAAAACGGTGAAGCCCAGCGAAGCCTGACACCGGTTGGTAGCCATGTGCGTGTGGCTCCTGGTTTTAGTGACGCTCTGGGTGGTGAGCCGTCATCTTTGGGGGACCTCTCCACGCTGTCTTTGCACCTTCTTGGGAGTCTGTCCCTGTTTTATAACGTGCAGTAGATAAAGCTGGGGGGTGCCTCACAGTGCCTGAGCGGGTGGGCGCCCTGAGGGCATGGCAGGAAGTGAGGTCAGCGCCAGAGGCTGTGGGCGCGGGGAGGAGGTGGGTGCCCTCTCCCCGCTGTGGGGCGTCACGTGGCTTGTTTTTACTTTCAGGGTGTCTGGGGCGATCAGCACTTCCTGTTTGTCACTCACTGGAGCACGGTGGGGGTGGCGGGGGGCCCGTGCACACCTGCTGTTTGTCCCTGTCTGCTGTAACAGAAGCCAGCCTCCGCGAGGTCCCTGGGTCCCTGTCCAAGGACGCGCTCCCCGCTCCCGGCCCTGCTGGCCCTTCTCGGGCTGGAGAGCCTTGTGGCCGGGGGTGGGGGGTGGGGGCTGGGCTCAGACCCAGGTCGGGGCCAGACCACAGACAGATGCTGGGGCAGGCAGCTAAAACCCCCCAGGGGTGTCCCCACTTTAGGTGGCGGGCGGGTGGGCCCCCATGTGGGCCTGCCCCTTCAGGCCACAGCTGGGTAAGGAGTCTGGAGGCCCCTTTTTCGACTTGTCTGTTCCACCCCTTGTCCCTGTGACTTTCCTTGTCGAGCCTCAGTTTCCCCATCTGCCAAGTGGACCGGACAAGTGCTGGGGGGGTGGGGGGACATCGGATCATTCTCCCTGCCCCTCCCCCCTCGGTGTGGGAAGGAAGCA
>JAPYXV010003234.1:0-12442 GCA_028533065.1 Trachops cirrhosus
AGTGGTATCTCATTGTGGTTTTAATTCGCATCTCTCTGATGGCTAGTGATGCTGAACATCTTTACATATGTCTCTGGGCCCTCTGTATGTCCTTGGAGAAGTGTCTGTTCAAGTCCTTTGCCCATTTTTTAATTGGGTCGTTTGTCTTCCTGGAGTGGTCATGTGAGTTCTTTATATATTTGGGAGATCAAACTCTTGTCTGAGATATCATTGGCAAATGTTTTCCCATAGGGTTGGTTCTCTTTTCATTTTAATGCTGTTTTCTTTAGCCATGCAGGAGCTTTTTATTTTGATATGATCCCATTTGTTTATTCTTTCCTTTATGTCCCTTGCTCTATTGGTGACAATATGTCCTCTATTGGGGACATATTGGTGAAAATATTGATGCACGGAATATCTGGGATTTTCCTGCCTACATTCTCCTCTAGGACTTTGATGGTGTCATGACTTATATTTGTCTTTTATCCACCTTTAATTTATTTTTGTGTATGGTATAAGGTGGAGATCAGGTTTCATTTTTTTTGCATGTAACTGTCCAGATTTCTCAACACCATTTGTTGAAGAGGCTATTTTTACTCCATTTTATGCTTCTGAATCTTTGTTGAGTATTAATTGACAAAATAGAGTTGGGTTTAATTCTGGGCTCTCTAATCTATTCCATTGGTCTATATGTCTGTTCTTATGCTAGTATCAGACTGTTTTGATTACAGTGGACTTGTAATACAGTTTGATATCAGGTTTTGTGATCCCTCCTGTTTTGTTCTTCTTTCTCAAATTTGCTGTGGCTATTTGGGGTCGTTTGTGGTTCCATATACATTTTTGAAACATTTGCTGTATATCTGTGAAATATGTCATTTGTGTTTTAATAGGGATTGCATTGAATGTATAAATTGCTTTGGGTAGTATGGACATTTTGATGATGTTAATTCTTCCAATCCATGAACATGGTACATGCTTCCATTTGTTTCTGTCTTCCTTAATTTCTTTCTTCAGTGTTATGTAGTTTTCTGAGTACAGGTCTTTTACCTCCTAGGTTAGGTTTATTCCTACGTACTTTATTTTTCTTGTTGCTATATCTTGTTGCTAATGGGATTTTTTCCCTGATTTTTGTTTCTGATATTTCATTGTTGGTGTATAAAAATGCCTTTGATTTCTGAAGATAGCATTGGATTCTAAGATATACCACTAAGAACGAATTTTTGACATGTCATTGATTGTAAAGTGCATGTGGATTCAGAAATGTTAAAATGTGGAATAATATTCATCCTGTGATTGATGAAATATGGTATATTAAAGGCAAGGCTTTGCAATTTCAACTGTCTGGGTGGTACAGATGAACAACTACTTTAGAAGTTCATAAAAATTAAAGTTATAGAGGTAAGTTTTGAAAAGACTGAACTTCTTGAAAGTTATCTAGAATCTGAATATAGCAAAATATGGAGGACTAGGCTCTGTGGGTAATGGAACATGAGGAAGAGTTTGGAGTTAATAATAGAACTAACTTTTAGGAGAAATAGTCTAGATAGGAGCAGAAGGTGGTGTTGAAGAACTGTGAGTGCAAAGGTGAATCTAGGGGCAAAGATCTTTAGGTTTTCTTTGTTTTTTGTAAGGCTAATTATTCTAAATCTTTCATTTACTGAGAATGTGAATTTGGTATTGTTGTGTAAGTAGTTGTATAAATAGTATAAATCAGGTAAAGATAAGGGTTCATGTGGTAAATGAAGTTTAAGGGTAATAAGATCACCAGAGTCGATGGAAATCAGAGATGATGCAAACATAGTGATAAAGACTTAGTTGTCAAGGTAAGATTAAGTTTTCTTGGTAGCAAAAAGGCTAGTAGGTGGGAGTTTAGTAAAAGAACAGGGTTTGATGGTCAAGTTTCTCTCTCCAGGAGCTATGATAAAATGAGATAATAGTATCACCATTCATGTGGCAGTGCATTTCTAAAGAAGGACCATTGCATAATGTCAAAGTATAAAAATGGGTTTACTCTACTTCTTTCTAGAAGAAACCTGCCAAGGTGATGAACAGATTGAGAGACAGCACCAGGATGATGAAGATAAATGTCTGTTGATGCAAATTGGATTCCCTGACAAGAAAGCAATTACCAACAAGGGTGAACACGACTATAATGAATTTGGAAACACATTTTATCTGAGTGCAAACCTTGCTGCTTCAATACAAAGGCCCCATAAACATGAGCCATTTGGAAATAATATGGTAGACAATTTAGACTTATTTAGTAGAAGCTCTTTAGTAAAGAAACATGAAAATGGATGTACAAAATTATTATTCCATACTGAATATGAGAAAACAACTCCTGGAGTGAAAACTTATGGATATAAAGAGTGTGGGAAGACCCTCAGGCGAAAGAAAGGTCTTAGTCTGCATCAGAGAATTAAAAATGGAGAGAAACCTTTTGAGTGTACTGCATGTAGGAAAACCTTCAGCAAGAAGTCACACCTCATTGTACATTGGAGAACTCATACAGGAGAGAAACCCTTTGGATGTACTGAATGTGGAAAAGCCTTCAGCCAAAAATCTCAACTCATTATACACCTAAGAACTCATACAGGAGAACGACCCTTTGAATGTCCAGAATGTGGAAAAGCCTTCAGAGAAAAGTCAACTGTCATCATACATTACAGGACTCATACAGGAGAGAAACCTTATGAATGTAATGAATGTGGAAAAGCCTTCACTCAGAAGTCAAACCTCATTGTCCATCAGAAAACCCACACAGGAGAGAAAACTTATGAATGCACTAAATGTGGGGAATCTTTCATACAAAAGCTGGACCTAATTATACATCATAGTACTCATACAGGAAAGAAACCCCATGAATGTAATGAGTGTAAGAAAACTTTCAGTGATAAATCGACTCTCATTATACATCAGAGAACTCATACGGGAGAGAAACCTCATAAATGTACTGAATGTGGGAAGTCTTTCAATGAGAAGTCAACTCTCATTGTGCATCAGAGAACTCATACAGGAGAGAAACCCTATGAATGTGATGTATGTGGGAAAACCTTCACCCAAAAGTCAAATCTTGGTGTACATCAGAGAACTCATTCTGGAGAGAAACCATTTGAATGTAATGAATGTGAGAAAGCGTTCTCTCAGAAATCCTATCTTATGCTACACCAGAGAGGTCATACAGGAGAGAAACCCTATGAATGCAATGAGTGTGAAAAAGCATTTTCCCAGAAATCATATCTCATTATACATCAAAGAACTCATACAGAAGAAAAACCCTATAAGTGTAATGAATGTGGCAAAGCCTTCAGAGAAAAGTCAAAGCTCATTATACATCAGAGAATTCACACAGGAGAGAAACCCTATGAGTGTCTTGTATGTTGGAAGGCTTTTAGCCAGAAGTCACAGCTCATAATACATCAGCGAACCCACACAGGAGAGAAACCGTATGCATGCACTGAATGTGGCAAAGCCTTTAGAGAAAAATCAACATTCACTGTACACCAAAGAACTCATACTGGAGAGAAACCCTACATGTGTACAGAATGTGGGAAAGCCTTTACCCAAAAATCAAACCTTATTGTACATCAGAGAACACATACAGGAAAGAAAGCCCATGGGAAAGGCCACACTCAGAAGTCAAAGCTCATTGCACATTAGATAGTAAATCAATAGTGTCTGTTATGTTCTCTAAAGGAAAGTTTTGTTAGTTAACATTTTTAAAGCGTGTTCTGACTTCTGGTTTAAATATAGGGAATAAAGTCAGCTTTTTTTTTCTTTTAATCTCAGTCTTCACCCAAAAGTTGTAGGGAGAAAAAGAAGCAGAAGTGTACTCTCTGTTACTGACAAAATTAGCTGAAACCCTGATGAGAGGGTTGCCACTGGCAGATGTGGGAGATCTCAGAGGAGATAGAATGCTCAAGGCTGCAGGTATGAGACAGTACTGGTAAGGACTTTTAGCTGAGGTTCAGGATACACCCTGAGTACAGCACAATATACTGCAACAGCAGTAAACCAGAGCATGGGTAGCTGGGAAGTAGGATGTTTCCTATACCCATTTGGAGTCTGAAGAGTGACAGGCAGGGGCCTTGTTAAGGAATTGCTGAAACCATATTTAGCAGAAACTAGTCTGTCCTAATCAGAGGAGCAATCAATGGCAGATGGGCCAAAAGAAGGGAGTGTTCCTTGTGATGAACCCTACAGCTGCCCCTATTTACTGACTCCAGAGAAGTCAAGTATGAAAGAACTACCAAGTGGGAAAAAAATCCCAGTTGTAAGAAAACCTCCAAACTGCTTTAAATGAGGCCCTGGCTTCATTTCCCAAGTGAACCTCCAGCAAACATCAACTCTAGGAAAAACTGTTATTCAAAGAGGAATGATTCCACAGTGATCAAAACCAGAAATGTACTTGAGTTTTCAGCAATCCCACTTCTAGGAATGCATATACTCATGCATATATAAAATGATGAACACACAGAGGTATTCACTGATGTACTGTTTGCAAAAACAAAAGGTTGGGAAGCTATTTAAATGACCACATCAGGGGTCTGGTTCCTGAAATCCTGATATGTTAATGGAACAAACTCCTAGGTAGACAAAAATAAAATAGATAAAGAAAACTTGGACACCACTTATGTAGTGATGTGGGATGATTGCCAACATACATTATTGGGTGGAAAGAGCAAGGTGCAGGATAGTGAGTATAATGTGCTACCATTTGTATATAAAAAGAACATGTGGTAAGTGCATAATTCGGAGTGTATGCATAAACTGTCTCTGGAAAGATACACAAGAAGCTGGGAAACCATGACTACAGCTGGGAAAGAGAAGTGGAAGTGGGTGGCTGGGGGGATGGAATTGGGAGATAACTGTATATCCTTTCATAACTTTTGAAAATTGTACTATGTGAATGTACTGCCATTTCAATAAACAAACTTTCAAAAAGCATAGTTTCTTCCATTACTATTATAATGAAGTCAGAGTCCAGATACAGGACTTTATAACATTTAGTAGAGATACGCTCAATGTGCAGTTTTAATTTTTTAATAGAATAATTAGAATAATCAGTCAAAGCAACAGATAACCAATCAGTTCCCAAGGTAAATGTATATTACTTTCCTGGGGGTGTCAAATAAAGTGATTCTCAGGTTAGCTGGGACCACATTATGTGAACTTAAAATAATTGAGACTGATAACATTTCTTATTTTATATACACAGTGACATCTGTAAAGATATCCTGTACTAGATCCTGCCAGTGGCCTTCCATATCTTAACAAAATGATTTAAACTACTTCATTCGTGTGTGTGCTTTAAAAAAGAGACACAAAGCATAAATCCACAGAAACGTTAACTTAGTTCTGAGGTCGCACTATTGTGGGTGATAACATTTTCCAAGGTGAGGGACAGATTGAGAGCCCTGGTCTGAATGGACATGGCCAAAGACTACGTTACAACACATCTGCTCCAGAATAAGAAGTCTCATTGTGTGAATGACCATATTTGTGGCCCTTATGCTTCTGTGGTGGAGTTGGACAACCAAACTTATATAAAACCTGGGCATGGTCAGGGTTTGGATGTAACAAAACAGGTTAGTCAGATCTGAGACCCTGCCTGTGCACTCCCAGACTTTGTTTATTCTCTATCTAAATTATTCTGTAAGAAAACAAGCCATGGACTCACTTTTTATTGAGCTATGTTAGTAAGATATGACATACACGGTAGGGCAAAAGTAGGTAGGTTTACAGTTAATATAGAAAATAATACAATAATTAATGACAGTAATACGAGAGTAAACTTTCATGTACTCACAACTGTAACCTACTCTGCCCTATCCTGTATTTAGTGCCTTTCTAGGGAGAAGAAAGCATGGAGAAAAATATGGGGCTGACTTCCTTGCTCTTTGTGCAGTCTGCTGAGAATGCCCAAGGTCACTAGAAATGAAATATTTTATTTTCCTGCCAATGTTATTCCTGACTGAGATCCAAGATGGCAGCAGAGTAGGTGAAAGCTACACTCACCCCCTCCCACGACCAGACTGGAATTACAATTAAATTATAAAATAATCATCCTGCCCTGGCTGGTGTAGCTCAGTGGATTGAGTGCGGGCTGTGAACCAAAGGGTCGTAGGTTCGATTCCCAGGCAGGGCACATGCCTGGGTTGCAGGCCAGGTCCCTAGTGGGGGCCACGTGAGAGGCAACCACACATGATGTTTCTCTTCCTCTCTTTCTCCTTCCCTTCCCCTCTCTCTAAAAAATAAATAAATAAATAAATTTAAAAAATAAAAAAAAATAAAATAATCATCCTGAATAACCAACCGAAGACTAGCTGCAGAGAAATCTTATAACCAAAATTTACAAAAGCAGCCATACTGAGACTGGTAGGAAGATCAGAGACGTGAAATGAGATGGCCTCGCACCCATGGGTAGTGGCTGAGGTTTCAGAGGAATATCTCAGCTGCAGGGGGTTTCCGTTGAGAAGTGTGGGGTCTAAACCCCAAGCTGGACTCCCCAGCCCAGAGAACCAGAACCTGGAATAAGTGCCCACATGACGTCTGGCTGTAAAAAGCAGTGAGGTTTCTGTCTGCCAGGGAGAGATGGAAGTCTGTTAGAGACATATACACCCTCTTAAAAGGCCATTGCACAAAATTTTGTTTGCAGCCACCCACCCTGGGTTCCAGTGGAAGGAGGGCAGAGCAGATTCCAGTTGTATGAGAGTCTGGGGTTTGTAGCTCTGGGGAGAGAGCTGGAGGGATAGCCACTGGAATCCCTCTGCTAAGTCATTCTCCCATACTGTAGAAACCATCTTTCTTCAGTGGAGCAGTCCCCTCCATGTGTCCTCAGCCTAGGGGAAAGCAATAGCCCCACCCTCTGGACTACCTGTTACCCTACTCTGTGGAGCTTATACCCTGCTCAGGAGCTAGCTGCTTTGGCCAGGGTGCAGAAGTCTGGGTAGACTCTGGGTGTCAGTGACTGAGTTGTGTGACATTGGGGCGAGGGCTATTCCACCACTTTCCTGTGAACCTGACTGGCACTTACCCCTCATGGGAGAACTGGTAGACTGACCCTCCAGACTCTAGCTCCAGGTCTGGAGGCCCCACCCACCCAACTCCTATTGGCTCTAGCCTGCCAAGGTTGGGTCAAAATCTGGGACAGAATAACTGGTGTGGCTCTTGGTCACAGGCTACACCCCCACCTTCTCATGAGAGATCCACTAGCCCCATCCTCCCACGTCCCAACAACACCACCCTGCTGAGGTCCATTTCCTCTTGGCAGAACCTGGGACAGAGTTACGTGGCTTTAGAATGTGGGCCATACTTCTCTCACACACCCTCCTGGAGCAGAGTCTTCCTTTCAGGCAGCCAAACCTTGGTCTGTTTGGTTCTGATAAACATTGCTAGTTTCACCCTGATGTATCCCTGAGACCCCACCTCAACAAAGGTATGCAAGCACCCAGTGGGTGGCAGCTAGATTTGGTATACCTTTGGACATTTGCTGAGTGGCCTCAGACCCAGCAATGGCACCAAGTTTGAACATGTATCAATCTGGTGAGCACCACTCGCCCCTACCTGGTGACTCACTATGAACCTACTTCATGCAACTCAAGGACAGCCAAAGGCTCTTTCATTGATTGAGCCTAACAGGCAGCCAGTAGGCTGTGGCAGGCAGAGACAGATCTTGGGGTACCTTGGTACTTTTGCTGCCCTGCCATCAGGCCCAGTGCTGGTAATAGACAGCCTTGGTATGTAGCTTGGTCCTTCCCATGCACATCCAGCCCAAGCAGAGGCAGCCATAAACTGTGGATTGCTTGTAGATCCAAACAGGTTGCACAGGGCCAGCCCCAGTCCATGTCTTAACATTGTCTTGCAACAGAGTCCCTCTGAAGAGGCCCAGAACCTACACATCCAGTGGCTGTCTTCAGACAAATTCAGAGCAGGATCCATTTGTCTCACAAGTGGCATATCCAAAGGGAGATTGCAGCAGGCACCAAAACCTGCTGAGGTGAATTCTTCATGTGGTCAGCACCTGCACGGCAAGACTGCAAGCCATGATCAGGGTTGAGCCTCACAGTCAGCCAGCCTGAGGGTCAGCCCCATGCATAAATGGGCCACTAGCAGTCAAGACTGAATTACAGCAGAAGGACCCACATAACCCACACAAGGGAAATTCCTGGAGTACCCAGTTCAGGTGATCAAGGAGGAGGCACCACTAGACCCCACAGGACACTTACTATATAAGGCCATCCAACAAAGACTCAGAGTCAGAGCAGATCTATCTAACACATAGAAACAAACAAAAAGAGGCAGCCAAAATTGGGTGACAAAGAAACAGGCTCCAAATGAAAGAACAGGAGAAATCTCCACAAAAAGAGGTAAATGAAATGAAAGCAAGCACTTTATCAGATACAGAGTTCAAAGTAAAAGTTATAATGATGCTCAACAGCATGAAAAAAGACATAAACCATAAAAAAGGACCAGTCAGAAATGTAGCATGTAATATATGAAATGAACACTGAAAGGAATAAACAGTAGGTTGGATGAAACAGAGGATCAAATCAGTGATTTGGAAGACAGGGTAGAATAAAACACCCAATTAGAGCAGCAAAAACAAAAATTAATTTTTAAAAATTAGGATAACATGAAGCATGACATCTATATCATAAGGGCACCAGAAAAAGGAGAGAGAGAGAGAGCAAGGGATTGAGAACTTATTTGAAGAAATCATGACTGAAAACTTCCTTTACCTGGTGAAGGAAAAAGACAAATAAGTTCAGGAAGCACAGAGAGTCCCAAACAAGATGGACCTAAAGAGGTACACACCAAGTCACATCATGATTAAAATGCCAAAGGTTAAAGACAAAGAGAGAAGCCTTGCCATAAGAGAAATATAGTTAGTTATCTATAAGGGAGCTCCCATAAGACTATCAGCTGATTGCTCAACATAAACATTTCGGGCAAGAATGAATAGGCATAAAATAATTCAAAGTGATGGAAAGCAAGGGCCTACAACCAAGACTTTTACTCAGCAAGGCTATCATTTAAAACTAAAGGAAAAATAAAGAGCTTCCCAGACAAAAAAAAATTGTTACAGGAGTTTGTTACCACCGAAGCAGTACTACAAAAAAAAGTTACAGGGCCTGCTTGAAGAAGAAGGAAAATAATAAAATGGGAATACATACATACCTATCAATAATCACTTTAAATGAAAATGACAAATGCTCCAATCAAAAGACATAAGGCAGCTAAATGGATGAGAAAACAAGACCCATTTATATGCTGCCTGCAAGAGACCACCCACCTTAGAACAAAAGATACATGCAGACTAAAAGTAAAGGGATGGAAAAAGATGTTTCATGTAAATGGGAAGAAAAGCTGTGGTAGCAATATTTATATCTAATAAGATGGACATTAAAACACAGACTCTAGTAAGAGACAAAGAAAGATGCTATGTAATGATAAAGACAGCAGTCCAACAAGAGGGTGTAACCCCTGTATACATTTATGCATCCAACGTAGGAGCACCTAAATATGTAAAGCAAATCCTGATGGACATAAAAGGAGAGACTGACAATAATACAGTCATAGTAAGGGATTTTAATACCTCACTGACATCAATGGATAGATCTTCCAGGCAGAAAATCAACAAGGAAATGGTGGCCTTAAATGATACACTAGATCAAATGGATTGGATTGATATCTTCAGAGCATTTCACCCCAAAGCTGCATAATACACATTCTTTTCAAGTGCACAGGGAATGTTTTTTAGGATAGACCCCATGTTAGGACACAAACCAGTCTCAATAAATTTAAGAAGACTGAAATCATATCAAGTATCTCTGACCATAATGGTATGAAACTAGAAATCAATCACAAGGAAATAACAAGAAACATACAAAGACATGGAGGCTAAACCACATGTTACTAAACAATGAATGGGTTAACAATGAGAACAAGGAAGAAATAAAAAGTTACCTTGAAGCAAATGAAAATAAGGACACAACAATCCAAAATCTGCAGGACACAGCAAAAGCAGTCCTAAGAGGGAAATTCATAGCATTTATAGGCCTATCTCAAGAAAAAAGAAAAATCTGAAATAAACAATCTAACTTTACACGTAAAGGGACTTGAAAAGGAACAAAAAAACAAAGGCCAAAATGAGTAGAAGGAGGGAATTATTGTAATAAAGATCAGAACTGAAATAAAACTGTCCTTTATTCAGAACTCAAAATAGAGTCTGAATAAAACAATACAAAACATCAACAAAACCAACAATTGGTTCTTTGGAAAGATAAACAAGATTGATGAATCTTTAACCAGAATCAAGAAAAAAAGAGAGAGGACCTAAATAAAATCAGAAATGAAAGAGAAGTAACAACTGACAACACAGAAATACAAAGGATTCTAAGAAAATATTATGAACCTCTATATTCCAACATTTTGGACAATCTGGAAGTAATGGATAAATTCCTAGAAACATACAATCTTCCAAATCTGAATTGGAAAGAATCAGAGAATCTGAACACAGAGATCACAACTAGTGAAACTGAAGCAGTAATTTTAAAAGAACCTCCCAACAAAAAAAGACCTTGACCGGATGGCTTCACAAGTGAATTTTACCAAATGTTCAGAGAACTAACACATATCCTTCTCAAACTACTGCAAAAAATTTAAGAAAAGGGAAGACTCCCAAGCTCATTTTATGAGGCCAGAATTTTCCTAATTCCAAAGCCAAGTAAAGGCACTGCAAAGAAAATTATAGGCCAATATCCCTGATGAAAATAGATGCTATAATCTTAAACAAAATATTAGCAAACCAGATCCAGCAATAAAGTAAAAAGATCATACACCTTGATCAAGTGGAATTTATTCTGGGGATGTAAGGATGCTATAATATCTGCAAATCAATTAACATGTTATACCACATAAACAACATGAAGGGTAATGATCATATGGTCATATCAATAACTGATCTTAGATTAGGGGATACAAGATTAATATATAAAGCCTATTGTATTTCTGTATACTAGCAAATAACTGTTGGAAACAAATTTAAAAATAACAATTATAGTATAGGCATATGAAGTATTTAGGGATAAATTTCACAAATAAAACACTTTTGAGAGAAATTAAATAAGACCTAAACACATGGAGTAATATATCCTACTCATGGATCTGAAAACTCAATTAAATGCCAATTCTTTCCAAATTGATCTATAGGTTCAATTCAATCCCAATCAAAACCCAGGCAGACTTTTTACAAATACCAGTAAGCTGGTTCTAAAATTTATATGAAAATTCAAAAGACCTGCAATAATAGCCAGTACAACTGTGGAAAAGAAGAGTAAAATTGGAAGACTTATATTGTCTGACTTTAAGACTCATTATGAATCTACAGTAATCAGTAATGCTACAATAATAGAGAAGCTACAGCAATGCCAACAGTGGTACTGACATTAAGACAGACAAGCAGAGAAACAGAACTGAAGTGCTTCCAGAAATGACCCAACCAACTTATTTTTTGACAGAGATGACAAGGCAGTTCAATAGAGAAGGGATAATAATCTTTTTCAACAAATGGTTCTGGAACAAATGGACAGCCATATGCAAAACAAAATGAGCCTAACCCCTTTCCTAAGACCATATATAAAATTAAATAAAAATGGATGACAACTAAATGTAAGGGTTAATATTTTTATTAACCCTATTGTAGGGATGGATAAATCAGAGCTTGCAGGAAAATCTGACAAGCCATGCATATCCAACTGCTGAAGTGAGACAGTGAAGAGGGAGCTGATGGAGAAGTCTATGAAAATCCTTTGCCTTTGTGGGTCTGCAGCCAAGCATCTGGTGGTAGGCCTGGGCCACTGTTGGTCAGCAGGGCTGGGAGATGCAAGGAATGGAGGAATATAGAGTGGAAGAGAGGAAGAATTAAAACCTCCTGGGTACCTCTATATCTGTCCTTCATTGAATCAAATCTCAAACTTTTAGAGTAATGGTTTGCTCCTTCACTTTGCCCCAAATCTCTTGCAATTTCTACTTTTGGACAACTCTAACCTGGGGTCAAACAAGATTCTAGAAAATGTATTTCTTCTTTTTTTCCCAGGAATAAGCCTTACTTTTAATGATCATCTGAATTTAACAAGGTCCCACGCCTATTCAATAGGGGGAGGTCTAGTGTTATTTTTATTGTTGAAGTACAGTTGTCTCCATTTTCCCACCACCACTTTCCTCCACTGCACCCAGCGCACCTCCCACCCTCAATCCTACTCCCCTTTGGCTTTGTCCATGGGTCCTTTATACATGTTCCTTGACAACTCTTCCCCTTATTTTTCCCATTATCCCCCGCACCACTCCCCCCTGGTTACTGTCAGTTCTTTATTTCAATGTCTCTGGTTATATTTGCTTGCTTGTTTTGTTGATCAGGTTCCACTTATAGGTGAGATCATATGGTATTTGTCTTTCACTG
>JAPYXV010003235.1:0-12442 GCA_028533065.1 Trachops cirrhosus
TTGCTGGCTTCAGCAGGCTGAGGGGTGATTGGTTTTGCTTTTCTCCCTTCCTGATCCTCACTCAATCACCCTTGGGCATGCACTCACCCCAGGGCTAGCTGGGTGCCTCTCCCTGGGGCTTTGGGTGTGGGATCCAGTTCTTCTTCCTCAGAGTGCACTCTCCCTGGGGTTAGGGATGTGGGCTCGGGGTGGGGGGGGGGCCTTCCACAGAGCACACTCTGTCAGGGTTGCAGGCGTGCGAGCTGGGCCTGGCCGCCTCTGGTCCTTCACGTTCGGGTGCGCTCTCTTCCCAGGGCTATGGGGGTGCGCAGGACCTTCTGTGCCACCCCGGGAGTGCTGCCAGGCTGGGTGGGGAGGAGGCCGGAGGAGCTGCTGCAGGAGAATTCCCCAAACAGTGTCTCGTTTTTCACTTTTTCTTTTTGAGATATTCCTCCTACTCAATCCTGCCGCCCTGTGCAGAGTTCTGGTCTCTCCAACAGCCCACTTCTCCAGCCAGACTGGGGACTATCAGGGTCAGGGCCCATCATGGCCCAACTCTCAACTCTCTTGAGCCGGAGTCCACAGACTCCATGGGTACTCACAGCTCCTGTGTTTTTGCAACTTAGTTCCTATTACCCTCTTTGTGACTTCAAGCAACCAGGTCTCTCCTGGTGCTGATTAAACCTTGTTTGGCGGAGGGAGGGAGCTGTTGACCTGGCTGTCTCCTAAGAACCCTGTGGTAGACCCAGCAGGCACCTGGCCTGGGGCTGCAGCCTCCCTGGTCCCCGCGCTGGTCCCTGGAACCTTACTGTCCTGAAGTACTCTCCTTACTGTCTGTTTTTCCAATGTCTGCTACAGTTTTTGGTCTCCTATCTTCATATATGCTGGGGTACTGTTGGCTGTTTGCTCTGTTCCTCTGTAGAATGGCTAGGTTTTTCTCACATGTGTAGGGGGAAGTGGAATCCACTCCCTCC
Organism: Trachops cirrhosus; assembly: GCA_028533065.1. Lineage (NCBI taxonomy): Eukaryota > Metazoa > Chordata > Mammalia > Chiroptera > Phyllostomidae > Trachops > Trachops cirrhosus. Next base: position 954 of record JAPYXV010003235.1, read on the forward strand.
TACCTCACTGCCATCTTCCCTCTCCTGCAAATAACATTTTTAAATTTCAAATTTTAATCTTCAGTTTTTATTGTTGTTATATAGTAATGCAAATGAATTTTGTGTGTTGTCCTTGCATGCCCCCCCCATACCCCACAACTTCGCTAAACTCTCTTGGGTCAAGAATTATTTTTTAAGATTCATTGGGATTTCCTGTGTAGACAATCATGTAATCTATGAATAAAGATAGTCTTAATTATTTCTTTTTAATGTGTATGCATTTCATTTCTTTTTCTTGCCCAATTGCACTGGCTAGGTCTTACTTTTACTTTTAAGTAAAAGGTTAATATTTTATTTAGGGTTCTGGGATTAATTTTCAAGAATACATTGGTAGGGTTTCTAGAAGTTATTTACTGAGTGGTAAGAGGCTGATTATTCAGAGGGATTGAAACTTGTCTTGGAGGAGATTCCATCGTTGATGATGGAACCGATGGAAATTCATTGATGTTCTTCAGTAAGGCAAGAAAGAATCAATAGTAAGTCTGTCCACTGAATGGAAGAGAGGAAACTGGCAAATATTTGAGAAGGCAGTGTGACATGGAATTAGTATTGCACTTCTAAATATATAAGGTGATATTGCGTAACATCTATTATCTTATTTTGGTGCTTAGGATAACTCACAGATGTAGGTATTACTAACTTCTTTTACATGTGGGAAAAACTGGAATTCAGACAATAGAATATTTTGCCTAAGCTTACATGGCCTTATAAGTCCTCATTCAATTCTCTAAGAATCACTGATCTATTTAGAGACCCTGATTTATGAGTTGGGGAAGCCCTGGCCTCCTCTGTAAGTGCTGGGCCCAGTCTACATTATGTGGTAGTTTTATATGTTGTCCTACTGGTGTACAGAGTTGGAATAGGAATTTCTGACAAAATGTCTTCTTGATTTTATATAATCAATTGCACATCAGGAAGTTGTGCATGTTCTGACATCTTGGCCCTTTCAACACAACACTGTGAGTGGGCGATTCTTTGATAGTTGAACAGATAAATGATTTCCAATACGTTATTCACCCACCCTGCCACCCTATGGTTCTGAGTGCACCGAAAGTTGAAGTATACAGAAATGCTTCTGATGCATGAGGCTTATAAACATAGAGTTCAGGAACCTCAACGTTGTACTTGATCTTGCTAACAAGAATAGAAAATGCCATAGTTAGTGTGTTCTATTTTTACACAAGAAGTATCCAGATGTACTGTTGTGTATGATTGATTTCTTTGCTCCAGTGATGTTGGCTTCAAATGATAGTCCATGTGTCCTTTTTGGCAAAATCCTTCACATATTCTACCTCCTTTGTGTTTTGAGCTCCTTTTGCACCTTTAGGATAGCACTACTCCTTGCTTTATAAAAGAGTTATAGTACAGATACTTATGTTGCACAGCTTATCTACATCCTCCCCCACCAGGCTGTGTGCTTCTTGAGGAAAGGAGCCCTGTCATATAGATTATTGTATCACCTATGGTGAGGTCATGGCTTACAACCAGAGAGGGCACTGAATAAATATTTTGTTAATGCAGTTGAAGTTTATGGTCTAGATATGAGTAGCAACAAAATATCCTTTCAAGTTATTTTCATCATTAGACTTGTTTTCTTAATAGTTAAGCAGAGGATAATATGAAATTTGGGTGGTACATACCTCTAGGCTATACTTGTAGCTACCCACCCAGTAAGGAGGAGAAAAGTTGGAATCGTCTGTTTCTCCAGTTGAGTTGTCTCTTGTTGGAGTGTACTCCTTACAATGCACTACATCTTGTAGTCAGGGTGCTCCATATACCCACAGCATGAAAGATGATGTGCCTGCTCTCAGAGACCTTGTATTCTAGATGGATTATAAGAAAATTACCCAATAAAAGAACAAAAATACAATTACACATTGTTGGATATAAAATAAATGGACAGGGTGGTATGTTGGGGGAGAGGGGTGACTGCTGTGAAAAGAATTCTCAGGAAAGACCTCTCTGAAGACATGACATTTGCCCTGAGGTTGAATGGTGAGAAAAAGGCCAGTCACATGAAGAGCTAAGAAAAGAGCACTCTAGGCAGAGGAATCAGAAAGCATAAGATGCTGAAGTAAGAAAAAAACTTTGCCTCTTTGAGGAACAGAAAGATGGTCAATATAGTTAAAGTAAGAAGAAGAGAGTTAGAAGATGAAATTGGAAAATTGGAAGGGGACAGATCCTCAGAGGCCATGTACCTCATGAGAAGGACTGGAAATTGTATTCTGGTGTGATAGGAAGCTACTGTTCCATTTTAAATAGGAGGATGACATAATTTGACTTATATTTGGGAATTAATTGCTGTATGAATATTAGACTTTTAGGTGTGAGGGGCAAGAGTAAAAGCAGAAACCAATTAGCAAACTGGTGGGATATAACAGTGACTTGGATTATCCTCTTAGCAATAAGGATGAATAGAGACATTCATGAGTTTGGGGATATATTTTGAAGGTAGGTTAACAAATCTTATTGAATTGGATATGAATAATTAGAGAATGTAAAGAATTAAGGATGACTCCTTGATTTGGTTAGACCAACCGGGTGGGTGATAGTGACATTTACTGGAACACGAAAGAATGAGGACTGAGCAAGCATTGGTAGTGTAGTGGAAAATCAGGATCTTGGGTCATATTAAGCTTGAATTCTAATAGATAAATATTGATAATACAATAATCTGAAGTTCATAGAAGAGGTGAAAGCTGAAGCTTTCAATTTGGTATATAGATGATAGTTAAAGTCAAATGCCTAGGTAAGATTTTTTAGGGATCAAATATATTTAGCAAAGAGTACCCTTGAAAATCGGGAGCCTTCATTAATGAAAGGCTAAGAATAAGGGAATGATACAGCAAAGGAGGCTGAGAATGGATGGCCAGTGGGTGTGAAGAAAATCAGGAGAGTGTAATGTCCTGAGTGCTGAGAGATCAGAGTGTTTCAAGAAATAGATAGGGTTTAAGACAGGAAGCGAGAAAGGTCCATTGTATTTGGAAACATGGAGATTATTGGTTATCTTAAGAAGAAGATTAGGGAATTCAAGTCAATTGCTTCTAATTTCTCAAAGAATGATAAAGTGAGTCCCTCTGCTAAGAGTATATGAATGAGACTGTGGTAGGTTTGAAAAAAGAAGGGAAGATACAAAATGAGTATAGTGAAATCAAATTTGTTATGAAAATTTAGGACAGCCAGGCACTGTTGAGTGCCCATGTAAGGTTTATGACAATGGATTTAAAGAGGATTTCCCAAGAAATATTCAGCTGCTATGATTTACCTGTGAGAAAATTATATATTTGGGTTCAACCAGGGTCGGTGTTTTATTCTCCTCTCAGAGGGATAGAATGACTAGGGCATAAAAAAGAGAGTGATTATAATACCGGATAGTGGGATCTAATTTGGATGAAGAAGTGGGGACATGAAAACAGTGGTGGTACTTGGTAATGTGATGGGGTCAATAGATTGGAGATTTAAAGTTGATAGAAAATTTATTGGACTGGGGGTACAGGAGGAAGAATGAGAGTTTGAAATCAAGGTTTCAGAAGTGGTGCAGTTATTTGTAATGCTAAACTTGAATATGTGCATGTAGGAATGAGTGAGGTGAGGGGGGGGAGAGAGGACTGGAGGAAGTTAAGAAGTTGTGGTTCTAGAGTATTAGATATTCCATGTATATGGTTATTGATATCACTAAACATGGCTGGAAAAGAAATGGAAATGAGCCCTGGCTTGTGTGGCTCAGTGGATTGAGTGCTGGCCTGAAAATCAAAGGGCTGCTGGTTCAATTCCCAGATTAGGGCACAGGCCAGGTCCCCAGCAGTGGGTATATGAGAGGCAACCACACCTTGATTTTTCTTTCCTCCTCTTTCTCCCCCTCTCTCTATCAAAATAAATAAATAAAATCTTAAAAAATGATAAAAAAGAAGTGGAAATGATGTTAGAGAACCATAGCCAAGGCCTTTAACAGATGAAGAAGAGACACTGGGGATCCATAGTTGGCAGCAACTAGGAGGGGTAGCATGTGGTTTTGTTTGTTGGTATGGGCTTTAAAGGAGCTTGGGATTTTGAAGAAAAGAGGAGAAATGATTTTGAAGCAGAGATGAGGAATAAGGCTTCCCCTGGCTCTGGGAATCAAGGATTATGAGAGAAAAAGTTTTACCTTTGTCAGCTGCATGTCCTCATGTGAAAGGCAGGGCTCAGTTAAGGTGAGAAGGTGGAGGGAGTGGTTCTGGAAAGGAGTTGGAGATATAGGAGAATAGATTGAAGGGGAAACAAGTTCCAAAAGGTTTAGAAGGGATAAGTATGGGATTGAGTCAAACTAAGGAATATAGAGAGCAGTATAGGGAGGGAAGTCTAGGTGAGTGAGGTAAACAGGGATGTGAAACATGAAACCGGTCAATATAAGCTCTAATGGGTAGGTGGGCAATATGTTTAAGTTAGACCCAAATGCCATAATTAGTACAATGATTTGGTTGTTGTATGTATGAATGGCAAGGAGTTGGAGGTTTGGTGAGTTTTGAAGGCCTTGCAGGTAAGTAGGCAGTTCTGTGTTTATCATGTTGTATCCAGAGCAGGAAGACATGTGATGAACACCCTCTTTCCCTAGTGAAATATTCAAAACTTTCAAAATGACAAGTAGTGAAACAGATTCTCTTTATGCTCATGCGTGTGGTAAAATGATGGTGTCTAATTTAGTGCCACTGAGCTCTGCGTACTCTGCAATTTCTGACCACTTGGAATGTGTTTTCTACTGAGAATGTATGACCCACTATAAGTCAAAGAGATATCAGGTAAACATTCAACCTTCAGCCACTGACTCCATTCCTTTAGAAATACAGCCAAACCCTATTCAAGTAGAGTTATTAATGGTGACTTATAAGTACACTGGAAGGATACCTAGTGTTGCTATGGGATTACAGGGAAGGGTGGTTGCTTCTCACCCTCCACCACCTCATAGGTAGATGGCAACTACACTCATTATTCTCCTATCTACTTATTTTCCCATCGTACTCACAGCCTCACATTCCTTCTATACTACTGGGAAGGACTTCTCTTTTGGCTATGTTAGAGGCACTTTCTTTGAACTCTGCCAGGTTTCCTAGGGCAGGATTGGATCTGTCTGTACTGGCTCCTAGACAGCCATTTGCTGATTGTGATTATTTCTTTATCTGGATAGCTCTATCCCTTCACTATAACATTTATGTAAGTACACTTCTCTTTGAAATTGGCATGGATAAAAGAAGGTTTCCTGTAGTCAGTTGCTGTTTCCTATTTTCCATTTTCTGCCAGTGCTACATCAAACAGTCATTAAGACCTGGCAGATACTCCTTTCATTCAGCAGTAAATATTTTTTAAGCATCTATCGTATGCAGATGCTGTTCTAGGTACTGTGGATAATGTTTTGAAAAAAAAAACAGACTATCTATTCTCATTAGATTTAGAGTCAAGTAGGGAAAATATTTCTTCAATAGACATGTGTGATTGCTAATTGTATATGTAAACTTGGCTAGGCTATGGCGTGCTGTTTTTTGCTCAAACACTGATCTAGATGTTATTATGAAAGTTTTATAAAGATGTAATTAAAATTTAACTCACTACACTTGAAGTTAGGCAGATTTCCCTCAATAGTGTGGGTGGGACTCATTCAATTTGTTGAAGACCTTCAGAGAGGAGAGGTTGCTGTTTCCCCGAGAAGGAATAATCCTGAAGAGTACAACACAGAGCTTCTCTCTGTTTATTTACCCTGCATAATTCAGACTCAAGACTCCAACATGAACTCTTACTGGTACTTTCAGCCTGCCAGTCTGGGGAACTCTAACTAATACAACACGTGTGTAATTATTTAGATATAAATGATGACAAATGCTATGAACAATGTGTCTATAAGTCATTCTACTCAGGAAATGGATTTTTATCAGTAGTCAGAGAATACCTCTTTAAAGAAGTCACTTTAAAAAAAATCTGTAAGATGCATCAAATTTTGCAGGCAACGAAGTCAGATTTATATAAACAGAGGAAACCCAAAATGTGAACATCCTGAAAGAGATTGATTCATTTATGGTTGGAATGTGTTGAATTATCAGGTGAGTGGTGTGAAATGAGGCTGCAGAGGCAAGTAGGGGCCAACTACACAAAACCTTGTAAGTCATGACTATGACATCCTCCTGAAGACAGTTCTTAGCAGTCTAACCTTGGGAAAGTCGTTTAATCTTCCTGAGCCTCTGTTTTCTGATTTGTGACATGGTGGGGGTGGGAGGGGGCAGGATTGAACCTCCCCTATGCAAGAGAATTCAGTGAGATTAAGTATACAGTGGACCTAACCTAGTGTCTGACACAGAGTAAGTGCTCAGCCCATTGATCCTACTATTCTCTTCCCAGTTAAATGCAATTCGGTATCCTTGTTCTCCATGTGGACTTTCTGGACAAAGCTGGTATACCCTTATATATTCTTCTCTGAAGTCCTCCTGTGCCAAGAGTCTTTTTGAGGTTCTATGTTACAAATCTATGTTATCTTCTCCAGTTTATTTCTGAGATTACTAGTATATCACTTGTGTCTACCAATTTTCTGTAAGCTCAGCTCCACAATAGTAATTTGGTTCAATGGTTGGTAAGTCGTGCTGCTGATTCCTTTTCTCATGGTGAATGTTTCCTTTACAGTATTACTCAGCCTCTTTCACCACAGGCACACCTTTGCAAGAGGCTCAACCTGGGGTCAGAGGCACAGTTAGAAACGCCAGAGGGGAGTAAAACCTAATTGGCTCACAGTGGAGACAAAAACCAGAACCTTTGCTTTGAGCACAAGGGCATTTGAATGACCCTTCAGAATATGACACAAGCATTTTGGAGTGTTTGTCATATAGCTTTGTAGCTTAAACCACAAGACATCTTTCAGACTTATTTTCTCTTTTGTTCCTTTTCTTACTTTCCCCCAGAAGATCTGATAAAGCTGGGCCTAAGTTTTCATCTCTTTTCTCTATGCTGTCATCTATAGAGTTGTTTTGTGTGAATACCAAGGAAGAGAAGGAGGGGCCAGTGATTCAGATTTGTTGTTATAAATGTTTAATTTGCTAACATAAACTTTCAACAAGTCAGCTTTCTGTCTCAGTGGAGGAGGAAAAAGAATTCTCCTTCCAGCCTACTTGTCAGTCACTTTCTCATCCCCAGGCTATTTCTGAATTCCAACCAACCAAGGGAAATCCTTACATTTTCCTGTCTCTCATTCTCAATAGGGCTAGGAGATACATTTCTATATACCTGATACTTTCTTCAACTACTAGAGAAATTGTCATTTATGTTAATCACCATAGTTCCAAACTTCAACAGCACACCAAAAAGTCTTGAGATAATAATTTACTCCTTTTCCTATTTGCATATAGCAAATATTTCATGGTTAGTCAAACATAGAATATGGAACCTGGAAAATCACACAATAGCAAATTTTAAGGTGAAGAATTAGGTGCAGTTAAATTACTGAAAAATGATATGATTAACAGTTGTTATCACTAAAGTTGCAGTTTTACTTAATATGGCATGTGGTCAATAAAGTCAAGGATCTCCTTTTCTCAGAGGCATTTTTATTTGCATTGGTTTCTACCTTGAGCACCTCTGTATGCTCAGGGAAGAAACATTAGGGACTACATTATCACCTCATAAGTCAACTAGTTTGTATTTGTCATATTGGCTAAATGGATGCCGGATTTTCAAGCCAGCATTTTAATCAACATTATTGGGTGATTATTCTTGAGAGAAAAGGCCAAAAAGGATTTGGACTATTTGGAATGAGGGCAAAAGAGTAATTAAATGGTGAAAAATGACTGGTTTTAGGAACATGAAAAAATGGTGCTTTAAACCAGCATCTACATTCTGGGTAGAGTATTAACATGATGTGGACTCCACCTTCAGCAAATGGGGACCTTCTCAGTAAGAAAAGAGACTGAGAAGAACCATGAAGAGCTCTAACACCTGTGTTTCTACACTAGGAACCTGAGCACCTTAGTTTGATCCCCAGATCCATCCACTTACTGGCTTGCCTGACTGGAAGCAAGTCACTTGCTCATTTGGAATGTCTGTTTCCCTTGGGAATGATTAATGTTTTGAGTATTAAAGGAAAGAGATATGTGAAAACATCTGGCTCAAATCAGAGCAGGATTCTGAAAGCACATTGGAAGTTACAAAGCCATATCACAGTCATAATTCGCTTTCATTAGTTCTCTTCTACCGATAGAACACTGGGGTAATTAATGCCTTCATCTCTAAAACTTCAGCTTATTGTCATATTTTCATGTTTCCTCCTTCCTGGCTATTCTGGAGGAGAATATAAGCAAAGGATAATTTGGCTGTTATCCCAAATATCCAAGGTTTCCTCTTTTTTGGATAGAGAGATGGAGTTTGTCTGTGGTTATAGCAAAGGGGCAAATTTGGTCACCAACTTATTTGGTCATTAATTTCCACGGCCTCTGCCTACCACTCCTTTTATTAAAATAAAACTCACTGGCTTGTGCTTTATCCATCTTTAGTGACATTCTGATATTTCTTTCATAGTGCAGAGACAGAAGCACTTGAGTTTTTCATGTACAATATCATACTTGTTACACTCTGGCCATTTAGTAAGCGGGTGTATCATCATCTCTATTTTTATTAGTAAGAGTCTTCTGTATGTCACTATGTCTTCTCTTAGGTCATGAATAATCTATAATTCTAAATCTTCCTCTTAGACTGACTTTGTTATGTTGCTGCATCCAGGATACAGTTCATGCCTTATCTGGCCTTTCTAAATTCTCATAGGTTGATCACATTTATATTACCAAAATTATTCTCACACTAAAATGCTAGCACCATGTCCATATCTAATCTATGACTGAATTGTACCATTATCATGAATGTGCTTAGCATCTGCAATTTATGATATAGCTAAAAATATGAATATCACTTATCTCTAAATAACAATTTTAGATCTGCAAGGCATATAGCTTTCCTCTATCTGCATGCTAATTATTTAATAACTCCACTTATCACCTCCTAAAGTAGTTTGCTTAACAGGAACACCATATTTCCATATAAGGTGCTTATAAAAATAAGATGGAATGGAGTGTTTCCAAAGGAGAATGATTATGGAGTTGAGCTTTTTGAAGCTATAGTATTAATCTATTAAATTAGTCCAATATTTTTCAAATTGTTAACATTGCATTGAAAATGTTTTCAGCTACTGGCTGGAACTTGACATAAAATGTCTCATTCACACAGGGATTTTATTTTATAAGCTTTTGTTAAGATAATAATTTGTCAAACTTGGAGAGAGGGAATGTCTTCTTATGGTTTTCTTTCAATATATTTCTCTTGACTATGTACTCCTAGATCAAAAAATATTTCCTTGAGTACATGGCATTCTATAAATTTATAACAGGGTAAATAATCCCCATTTTTTGAAGAAAAATAATCTAGCTTGTTTGATTTGGATCTTAATTACAAGGCTCATAAGAAAATAATTTTAATCTGTTGAATGACTGGTAACTAGCCAATCTCTCATCAGACCTTTATTGAGTAGTCCATTGTTAAAGAGAATTTGCTTAGATGCAGGGTTCTATGAGAGATATGACAAACTGTGAGAGATGGAATATTACACACACAAATCTATCTTTATAGGAATTGGAAGTTATCCATAACAGGGCTTTGTTTCTTCATACCTCACAACTCTTTGAGTACCATGATCCAGATTATTTTATTTTTGACAACTCTACCCACCTCTGTATATGTACTAATTTAACATTTGTGCTTCAAATGCTATATTTTTAAAGTGCTGTTACAGAATTTTGCAAAACATTAATGAGATTTAATACAATTAATTATCTCTGAGTGATAGAAGGGAATGTAAAACTAAAGGACACATGGACAAAACCAAAGGGGGTAGGATCAAGGGTGGGAGGTGGGGGTGGCTGGGGTAGGGGGAGTGGTGGGGGGAAATGAAGACAACTGTACTTGAATGACAATAAAATAAAAAAGAAAAAAGTACAAAAAAAAAGAGAGAAGGTGCCCTTGACTAAGAATCGTACCACTAGCCTACTAGGAAGTCTCAAAGTTCCCCAATAAACACTTAGTTCAGACATTTATCAAGTATCAACTCTGTGTCAGACCCTGTGCTAGGAACTAGAGATCCAGATGAATAAGTCCCTTGAGAGTTGTGACTGGAAACTCCTATTAAAACCTATGTATTATCTGGGATGGAATATATATTTACTATTAATATAAAGCTTTTCAACATGAATCAAGTTATTAGTCTTTGCCTAACACTGGTCCCTAATTAAATGATACATAATGGAAGGACAAGTCTACTTAGTTAGCTCTGTGTATATAGCAGGAGTATCAGGTAGGAGGCAGGAGGGATGGTGCAATCCCAAAGCAAGGCAGGCCACATATCAAAGTTGTAAGGGGGATATCTTCTTAGCATGTTGTTTCCATGTATTTCTTTGTGAGACCCAGCACAGAATAAAAATGCAGGGGGCCTTGTTTAAAAAGCAGGAAAAGGTGACATTAAAATTACAAAAATACAAAACTTTCACTTTAAAAATGTTTTGTCACTTATAAAAATAAATAAAAAATATTTTATCACTTATAAAACATCATTGGTGTAATAGCAATATACATGTAAGAATATAATCTTATAAAATTCAAAGGATAAAATATTATCAAAATATTAATATCATAATTTTATAAATATAGTAAATGATAATGATAATACTTTACTAATGTGATATCTTTAAAAAATTTTTAAATATATTTTATTGATTATACTATTACAGTTGTCCTATTATACCACCTTTATTCCCCTCCACCCTGCATACCCCCTCACACCCTTAGATGAATCATAAGGCTTCTGGTTTTCTTTTCTGTAAATTTACTTATTATATCATCAAAATTTATACTTTTAACAAGTGTTTTTAATTAATATAATTGAAAGGATTACCAGTTTCCTTGGGCAAATACAAGATTGCAAATAAGTTTTTTTTTTAAATTTTTTATTTTAGTTTATTCATTACAGTTTCTATCCTTTATTCCCATTCCAGCCCACCGACCCATTCCTCCCCTCATCCCTCCCCTTTCCAACCCCCTAGTTTAGTCCATGTGTCCTCTATATTTGTTCCTGTAAACCCTTCCCTTCTCCCCTGAAATTCCCTCCCCTCTCCCCTCTGGTCACTGACAACCTGTCCTCAATTTCAGTGTCTTTTGTTATGTTTTACTTGTTTCTTTGTTTTGTTGTTTAGGTTCCTATCAATGGAGAGATCATATGCTATTTGTCTTTCACTGCCTGGCTTATTTCGCTTAGCATAATGCTTTCCAGCTCCATCCATGCTGTTGCAAAGGGTATGAGCTCCTTCTTCCTTTCTGCTGCATAGAATTCCATTGTGTAAATGTACCATAGTTTTTTGATCCATTCATTTACTGATGGGCACCAACAGTGTACTAGGATC
>JAPYXV010003236.1:0-12442 GCA_028533065.1 Trachops cirrhosus
GGATGTTGGAGCGTTCAAAGATGTTCCGGAGGTTCCCAAGCCTCTCCTCATTTTTTTGAATTCTTATTTCTTCATTCTTTTCTGGTTGTATATTTTTTTCTTCCTTCTGGTCCACTCCATTGATGTGAGACCCATCTTTCATTCCATCACTATTGGTTCCCTGTGCATCTTTCTTCATTAAACTTATTGTAGCCTGCATTTTTACATCTAATTTGCGACCAAAATCAACCAATTCTGTGAGTATCCTGATCACCAGTGCTTTGAACTGTGCATCTAATGGGTTGGCTATCTCTTGGTCACTTAAAAGGATGGGTTCTGGGGCTTTCAATTCTTCTTCTGTTTGAGCCATCTTTTTGCTGTTTTTTTTGTTTTTGTTTTCTTTGTTGTTGTATTTTGGTCTTGTCAAGCTCCTGTAATGAGGGGTGGGGCCTTAGGAGTTCACCAGGGCGGGGCACCCCAGTCACTGGGTTGTAATGCTGTATGTGGGGGCGGGGTCCGAGGAGGAACAATGGCGCTTGCTCTGCTCTCTGTAGTGCCCCAGACCCTTCCGCCGCTTTCTGCGAGCCAACCGGGCCCCTCTGGCACCAATTCCGGTGTGGGTGGGCCTGTGCACCTGGTGGGACCATCCTCCTCAGTCAGTGACCCAAAGCTCTATTTCCCAGCGCTGGGACCCTGAGTTGGGCATAGTGCCTTGCTTCACAATGGCTGCCTCGCTGGGTCTGCTGGTCGCCACCCCCTGGCCAGGGCCCACCAGCCACCTCTGCTTGTGCGCCCAGGGTCTGCCTGCTGTGGACTTGCGCGCTGCCCCAGTTGCTCTGTGCTCCGCTCTGTGTCCCTCGCCCGGCCAACTCTGCCCCTCCTACTGGTCTAGATGAATGCATCTATTTTTAAATCCTTGGGTGTCTGACTTCCATACACTTCAATTCTCTGTCAGTTCTGGTTGTTATTTTGTTTCTATGTTGTTGTTGTCCCTATCTTGGTTGTGCGAGGAGGCATGGTGTATCTACCTATGCCTCCATCTTGGCCCCCTACTGTTTTATTCTTGAGGAAAGAAAAACAAAAACAAAATCCTGCCCAGCCAGTTTTACAGATCTTCCTGGTTCCTGCAGGCAGAGGGTGGCTGGGCTCCATTTTTCCCTTTCCTGTTGTTCTGCAAGGATGGGGCTCAGTCTGGGCTCCAGTAATCACAGATGCCCAGTCTCCAGCTGTGTCCTCAGAGCACTGGGTAGCCCACACTCTCCCCTCTATGCATTTTTTTCCCAGTAAGCACCAATAAGCCACATTTCTTTTGACCTGTCCATGAGGTAGGCTGAGTGGGAGCGAACTGCATCCCCACTCCTCCTGCTTTGTTGGCCAGGCTGCTGCGTGCACAAAGTCCCTGCACTGAACACTCAGTTTCCATTTTGAAAAAATCTCTTTGTGAGCTGCTGCCAACCCAAGCCTCTGCCCAGCTTTCCACACAGTCCAACACTCTGGCAAGTTGCTGCCCACCTCCTCTCTCAGCTCCAGATGTCCCTGGGATCCCCCAATTTTCTGGAAATATCCCTGAAAATCAGGCTAGGCTGGTGACCACCACCCTAGCCTGGTACCGTGCCAGCTATATGCCTTGTCGCCTTCCGCCCACCCCCGCCCCTGCAGCAACTTCATGTGTTCAGGTCTCTCCTGGTACGGGTCTGGGACTACTCCGACCTGGGAGGGGAGTGAGCCACTCGGCTACTATCACTGACCCAGGTCTCCTCCTATGTACCCACAGCAGCCACAATCTCCAGCACCAGGCTCAGCGACTTTCCCGTAGGCCTATAAAACCTGCTTACAACACGTTTTGAAGCATCCTCTGCACGCTTTGGCTGCCAGACTTCATATGGGCTGAGATTCTGTTGGCTGTTCACTTTGTTTTTCAGAAGATTGGCTAAGTGTCCCAGTCAGGTGAACCAGCAAGTGCGCTCAGTTCTCACCTACATAATCACCATCTTTGACTACTCATTGTGGTTTGTTTTTTAAGTCCTTCCTTACAAGGCTTTTATCTAGTCTTCAGTTGGTTGTTAAGGATGATTTTACTATAATTTTGTTGTAAGTTTAATTCTGGGAGGTTAGTGTAGCTTCCACTTACTCTGTCATCATCGTTGATTCAGTTATGTTAATTTTAGAGAGTAGGTTTGGGTTGAAGTTATAATTCAAGTTAATGCTAGACTTAAGGTAGTTTATAGACTGATGTTAAAGATAGAGATAGTGTTGGTGTTATGTTTAAGCCTAGGGCCTTACATAGAAGTATATGTTAGAGTTTGTTTTGGGTTATGATTTGTAAGAACACTATAATTAGCTTTATAGTTTGGTTTGGGTTGAGGTTAAGATTTGTACAATTTGATTAGTGGGAGGAGTAGAATTTATACAATTATTATATTTTAATGTAGCTTTTTATATGAGTTTCAGATTTGAGTTTGTGGTATACTTAGTGGGTGGACCTGATATTAGTTTTTGCTATAAAATTAGGGTAGGTTTAGAATTAAGGTTTGTAAGCAGTCATTGCAAACCAACTTCAAAACAGTTATTCAGTGAGTACATGTACGTAAGGAATAGTTTTTAAAAGAGCTATGTTTGCCATAATGCTGCCCCAGTAAATGGTGTTGTATTATTATGGTATCTCAGAGAAGATTCCAGCATTCCCCATAATAATTACAGCAAAGTACCTTTTTAAATTGTAAAACATTCAAACTAAAAAATCATATATAGTTTATAACATAATCAATAGCTTTCTAAACTCTAGAACCATCTACTTTTAATAGTAAATATGCTTTTCATTATGCCAAACACTTTTTAATTACGAAGTATTCTAACACTTATAATTAATTTGTACTAAATGGATTTGGACAACCTGTCCCCAGCTCAAAATATAATCACTGAATGAAACTCCTACTAATTATGAATGCTCCAACATGTAATGTCATTAAAAGAAGGTAACACCAAATAGCCAACAATTTTGGGAAAGAAGAACAAAGTAGGAGGGATCACAGTATCTGATATCAAACTATATTACAAGGCCACACTAATCAAAACAGTATGGTACTGCCACAGCAACAGACACACAGACCAATGGAACAGAATAAAGCCCAGAAATAAACTCATGTCTTTATGGTCAATTAATATTCAACCAAGAGGCAGAAGCATAAGATAAGTAAAAATAACCTCTTCAACAAATAGTGTTGGGACATTTCAACATCTACAGGTAAAATGATAAAACTTGACCACGACCTTACACCATACACAAAAATAAATTCAAGGTGCATAAAAGACTTAAATGTAAGTCATGACACCACAAAAGTCCTAGCGAAGAACATAGACAGGAAAATCTCAGATATTTCAATCAGTAATATTTTCACTGATATATCCCCTAGGCAAATATCCCCTATTTGCCTAGGTGGCAAACAGAAGGCCCGCAGGCCGAATTCAGCATTCTTTATCTGGCCCGGCACCTTGTTTCTACCCGGCACCAGTGCCAAGCTCCTTGCCCCTAGTTAAGGACTAGTTACATTTATACAGTCCTGAAGTTACATTCGGCCCTTTGAAGGCAACCGCAAGGCTGATGTACCCCTGGTGAAAATGAGTTTGACACCCCTGCCCTAGAGCAAGAGACATACAGAAAAAATAAACCAATGGGATCTCACCAAAATAAAAAGCTTCTGCATGGTTAAAGAAAACAGCATTAAAATGAAAAGAAAACTAACTATATGGGAAAACATATTTGCCAATGATATCTCGGACAAGGGTTTGAGCTCCAAAATATAGAAAGAACTTACACGACTCCACTCCAGGAAGACAAACAACCCAATTTAAAAAATGGGAAAAAGACTTGAACAGGTACTTCTCCAAGGAGGACATATGGAGGGCCCAGAGACATATGAAAAGATGCTCAATATCACTAGCTATCAGAGAGATACAAATTAAAACCACAATGAGATACTACTTCACACCAGTCAGAATGGCTATCATAGACAAAGCAACAAACAACAAGTGTTGAAGAGGATGCGGAGAAAAAGGCACCCTAGTGCACTGTTGGTGGGAATGCAGACTGGTGCAGCCACTGTGGAAAACAGGATGGAATTTCCTCAGAAAACTAAAAATGGATCTGCCTTTTGACCCAGCAATTTCACTGCTGGGATTATACCCTAAGAACCCTGAAAAACCAATCCAAAAGAACCTTTGCACCCTAATGTTCATAGCAGCACAATTTACAATAGCTAAGTGCTGGAAACAGCCTAAGTGCCCATCAGTAAATGAGTGCACTGAAAAACTGTGGTACATTTACACAATGGAGTACTACACAGCAGACAGAAAGAAGGAGCTCCTACCCTTTGGGACAGCATGGATGGAACTGGAGAACATTATGCCAAGTGAAATAAGCCAGGCAGTAAAAGAAATACCATATGATCTCACCTATCAGTGGAACCTAATCAACAAAACAAACAAATGAGCAAAACAGAACTAGAGACATGGAAATAAAGAACCAACAGACGGTGACCAGAGGCAAAGGGGGAGAGGGAAAACTGGGGAAAGAAAGGGAAGGGGTAAGTATAGGAACACAAATAAAGGACACAATGGCACAGACATTGGGGGGGTGAGGGGTACTGACTGGGAGGGTGGGGTATGGGTGTAGGGGTGAGCAATGGGGAAATAGGTGGGACAAGTGTATCTGAACAACAGTAAATTTAAAAAATAGAACAAAAAAATAGAAAAGTGAAAAAGTAAAAACTAGAAAATGGCAAGTGAAAAAGAAAAACTTGAACTGGTGCCTCCAGCCTTTTGAACTCAACTGAACAAAGAGAACCTGTTGCTGACAGAGAACTCCCACGCCACAAGGCATAGAGTGGAGCCCCTTTCCTAAAGGCTGCTCAAGGGCAATGGGGGCAGCACGCTTTCCACGCTTCCCCTCGCAAAGGAGTTCCATGCACCTCCTTCCCCTAACAGTGTGGGAAAATATGTACTCTCCATTTTCTGCAAGATGCGTCCTTGTCAATGTTTCAGAACTTCTGAGTTTCACTGAAAAGTTATTTCCAAAGTCGCAATATTTGTAAACTCTCACCTTTTGAAGATCTGCTACCAAAACCCTGGCAGAATGTTCAGGCGAACCCCACTAAACCAGTTCAGGTCTCAGCATTCCCAATCTTCTCTTTGCCTTTTTCTCTCATCACAGATTACAGTTTATACTTGGGAAAAAGATAAGCTGCAATCTGGCTTTCTCCTCCCACCTCGAGGCAACATCTACAGTGGGTTTTTGTGGGGGAGAACCTCAAATCACCCAGAAACCAGACTAAAGTTTAAAACCTGCCAGCATGTATTACATCCAGCAAGTAGCAGAAGGAAACCTGGAGAAATGCAAAAGCCTGTTCGTGCCACCTAAAGACACTTTTTTTTCCCCTCGCTTCAAAAGTAGAGGGCAATCCTTGCAAAGAAAACAGGCAGAAAAGCTCAGGTGGAAAAAAGCATATGTTGTCAGGTAACAAGCAATGCTGTTTTCCACCCATCATCACCTGAGAGAGATCAAAAACAGGGCTCGTAACCCCCATGGCTCTGCAGTGGGCACCTGCTCCTCAGCTTTCAGGGCCTTCTTCTTGCAGGGTGAGGACAAAGGGGACTGGAAGCCATCACCAAAGGGTGGTTGTTAGGGTCATGCTGTCTTCCATTAAGGGCTGGTTATGAGGACAAATGTGACCAGAAGGTTAAATACAAACTGCCATTTTATATTCTCCTCTGTTAAATGTTTCCTGGTACATGTTTTTAGTGCACCTTGACCCTAGTCTGAATGGCACACACACAGCTTTCAAGCTATTTCTTGGGTAATATGTAGTCTAGTAGAAATGGTCGTCCACACCTGAAACAGGCCCCAGTTTCCATTGCAAAGTTTCCTAAACAAATAGCACATCCTCTAATCCCAGGTCTCAGAAACTCCATTCTCTCTCCCTGCGTCTCTGTTTAGAAGCTGGGATCGTGTCAGGCAGCAGTGCCCAGAGGTCAGGTCTGGAAGAGGCTCCCTCAGGCCAAGAGAAAGACCTTCAGATGAAGACTGGGAAGCAATAGTTCAACTTGAAATAATTCCAGGTTCTACACCTTCTGGAAAAAGTGAGAGCTGTTCAGCAATGTCCTGTGGCCTAGGGGATGGCAGCAGCAGAGAACACCGTCCCTCAGGATGTACGGTCCAGAGGATGGGCACAGATGTATGCTCGCCTCTCTAGGATCTGCTGAGACACTTTCTTGATCTGTTCATCTAGATTTTCTGGAGAATCTGGGAGGGGAAAAGAGACACTAGGTGATCTCTCTGCATTGTGACAGTAGAAATATTGCTGGGGCATTTTTTCCAGTAGTCAGCCTGGGAATGACCACACCACTCCTCCAACTCATCCGAACCCCCAGGAAGTGATTCTGGGCTAGAAAAGCTTCATTCCAAATAACAAAGAGCTCATCCTGTTAATCTCTAAAAACTCCAGATTTTGTGGGAGAAGGCACTTGCTCAATAAAAGACCCCTTTTGTGATTCAAGCCTATTATTGCAGAGGAAACTATTTCCTCACTCTCCACAGTACATTAACAGTCAGATCAGCACTGTGGAGGGTGCCGGGCCAGCAAGCAGAGCCAGGAGCTACACAGAATAATGTGCCCCTCTCCACAATCCTTAGCAATAGGGCCGGTCTCTTCAGGGGAGCCTTGGAGGCCAGCAGGACTGTAGGGTCAGAAGGAGAATTTAAGCTACATATTCTAAAATATGGCCATACGGCTATGAAAGAGGATGAGCTTTCCAGACAGACTGAAAAGACTGAGCAGCACAATCAAAATCCCTGCACAGTCTAGGGAACACCCTAAGACATCTGCAGGTAGGGCGGTTTCATTTCCACTGCAGAGCAGGGGTGAAAAAGCAGGAGAAACTCCCTCTTTTGTGAACTTTCCCTGGGCAGATGGCCTTCAGCAAGGCCCACTCAGAGACTCTGGCAGAGCTCTGAATTCCTCAGCACAAGTCTTACCCAGCCCTCACTCAAGGGAGAAGTTGTGAGCAGCCAGCAGGTCGTGGGAGCTTGACAGGGTCCAGAAACAGCTCACTGTTAACAGTCACCTGGAATCAGACCCTCTCTTCCCTCTCCCTCCCAAGACAACCCTACTCACACTTGTCCAGTTGAGATAAGGTGAAGAGATTCTGGAAATAAGCTTCCGTGCAGAAGATGTTGGCCAACAGAACCTGCCAGAACCAAGGTCAAAGAGAACCCTCTGTGGGTCAAAGGGCAACCCCTCGCTGGTGACTGACCTCTAAGCTTCATAGTACTACCGGACAACTTGGCTAGGGTCAAGAGGCCTGGCTCAAGAGTTACACTATTTTAGGTTCTAATTCCAGCCCTAAGCCAAACCAGCTCTGTCCAAAGGGCAAATCACTCGACATCTGAGTCTGTTTCCTCCCCTGAAAGAAAGACATCACAATTCCTATGGCCACCAGGTACTGTGTATCAAGGCGCATAAATACCAAATACACAGCGGGCACTCAGTGACTGCATCCACCCCCTCCAGCAGGATGAAGAGGACAGACAGGGCGAGGGAACTAGGTTTGAAACCCCATCACTCACCCACCTTTCTCTTTCAGGGAGGAAAACGAAAGGGAGTGCCTCTGTGTCCTGAGCAACAGAAACCCTCACACCTCATAGGAGCTTCAGTGCTCACAAAAGGCCACAGCCACAACTCGGCAAATCCGTCAGCCTCCAGGTCAACTGCTGCGCAGACCCTGCACCTCACTCACCCTCTCTGGGACCACAACTGGGTGCCAAGGCCCTTGCCTTGCACAGGCCCTCCCACATGAGATTCTTCAACTGGGCCACATCACCAAATGACCCACAAACCCCAACCAATGGGCCTCAATAACGTGCAGCAGGACCAAGTCAGTGGGAAGCTGCCTGTGTGTGGGCTAAGTAGGGCAGGGCCGGGAACGCTCACCTCGTGGTCATGGTTCCGAAGTCCTGCTCGCACTGAGCGGCTGGCCCGAGACAGCACAGCTGTCATGCCATACAGGTTGATGAGGATGTTGGCCACACGCTTCAAGACCATCTGCTCTTCCACAATGGTCTGGGAACACAGATGCCCAGGTTGGAGGCTCATTACCTGGGACACTCCCCCCACCCCCAATAGTCCCTCCCTGAGCATACCTTTACCTATCTCTAAGCCTCACTTTATGCCTCTGGTTAGAGGTGCTAATGTTGCCTTTCCCTCTGGATTGTGAGAAGTTGGCTCATGGCTACCTTCTGTTTTCCATTTACTCTGTCTAGATTTGGGGAAGGGTCAAGGCACAACTAGGTCCCAGGAACCTGGCTGAGACCAGAGGCCGGGGCTTTATATGCCAACAGAAGCAAGAGCCTCACAGATCAGGTCCTGGGATTCAGGCCCAGGCTGCCTCCACCAAATGCAGGGAGCTTCTCTTCACCTAGAGGGTACTCACCCAGCTAGCTGAGTGGTCCACGGGACAGGCAGCCACAGACAGCTCTGCCTCCCCACCCCACCTTCTCCAAGTGAGCAAAATTTCTTCCTGGCCCTAGTTCTACAGGTGGGTGCTTGTAAAACATTTCACAGATGCTGGCCCCATATCCTTGACCCCAAAGTTGGAGAGCCTGCCACCCCAGGTCTGGCAGGGGACCAATACCTTGCCAAAGCGGAGCAGCAACGTCTCCACAGTGCGCCCAAAGTAATACACGTTCTCCTCGAGCTTTCTGGCGCTGTCCTGGTAGGTCAGAGGAAATGACTCAGTGAAGTACCTCCTCCCCATGATGCCCATCCTGTCCCACTGGCAGCGAGCATGGCAGGGGATCCGGGGCTAACATGCAAGCTGTTCTCCATCATGACAGCGTGGAGACAGGGTATCAGCTGTCCCTCAGACTGGCAGGTCTATCCCAATGCCCCTGGTCACTTCCCTCTTGGGGAGGAGATATCCAACAGGCTACACCCTCTGGGCTCACTCACCGCAACACTAGGGTGTACAGCTCCGAGATTCCCCGTCAGCCCCAAGTCCACGGTTCGACCCAAGGAGTCCCGAAGCCGCCGGCCAACAGTATCCAAGACAGTGGTCACATTACCCCGTTTAAGTTCACTGCAGAAAGCCCATGGCCCCGTGATCTGAGGCCCTGCTGTTCCTCCCACTGTCCAGCAACACAAACCCCCACCAAGAGGTATCCCGGAGCTCTAGGGCACCCATTCCTTCTCCCTGACTATGCAAAGCCATAAAGGGCTAACTCAGGCCCTATATGGCCTTCCCCCAGCTTTGCTGGACACCTGGCTGCAGGATGAGCCCCTCCAGCCTGTCAAGACCAGCCAGTCTCCTCTGAGGTAGAGCTGCACTTGTGCTTCCTCCACAGAGAACTAAGTCACAGCCAGCTTTCAGGTCATTCTCTTACTGTAAGTACTCTGCAAAATGCTCGGCATAACCTGTTCATGGGGTCCAGCAGTGATTTCTAATTCCCCTAGCCCCAGGATGGGGATTGAGGAGTGCAAGAGACAAAGAACAAGGGAGGGAGAAAAGAAATAAATTGGTCTGCATTGGCCTTGACGCTGGCATCTGTTTAAGGGGCACCTCTCATTCCCGGATTCTGAAAACACAGCTCCCTGCAGCATGGGAAACAAGAACTGTCAGGGCAGTGACCATAAAGACAGGGCACTGAGGGATTCCCGAAGCAGTGGGCCCCTCCTATCACCTTCAGGTAAAGGCTAAGGTCTGGAGCCTGGCTTTCGAGACCCAACACTCACTGGCAAAGGCTCCTGCCCACCTTCCCTCTCTCTAGCCAGCCAGTGAATGATTTCAGTTCTGCCAGGTGGGACCTGAGGAGCAGCAAGGGGAAATGGCACTTACTTGATCCTTGCAGTCAGGATGCGGCCAGCATGCTGCAGGCCCGTCAGGGCAATGTGCATCCGGAGAATCTCATTGGTTCCCTGTGGTCAACAGTGGAGGTGTCAAAGCTGCCCCATGAAGTTAGCCCCAGTGTACTGCATGTGTGACCAGGTAGACCATGCCACTGTCCACTCACCTGTCCTACAGAAGCTATTGGAAACAGAGCCATGACCTTTCATAATTTCTCATTCTCAGAGTAAGATCCAAGGTCCTCTACAATGGGGCTACTTGTCTCCCCTTCCATCCTCTCCTCACCTACTCCTGCCCTAGTTCCACCAAGCAGGACTGGCTACTTCTCCAGTAAGACATGCTTATTCTCTCTCCATTCACGCAGAGCTGGCAGTTAAGGTCTTGTCTGGGCCCCCTAGCATGTTCTATTTCCCTGTCCTTGGCCCATATAGCCCTCCCCAGGCCTGGTCAAAGTCCGCAAAGGGCCAAGTGCATTTGCTTCATGGGACTTCTGTCCCTTACTCCCTGCTATTCTGGTTTCCTCCTGGGTCGGTCAGTCCACACAATCAAGACAACTAGCACCCCAAAGACAGAATGGTATCTGAGGTGTCTCTCTGGCTCCACCCTCCCTTTGTTCCCCACCCAGATCCCTCTCAGAAAGTTTAGGCTTGTGAACTCACAGGGGAAAGCAATTAAAAAGTGAAAAGTGCTGGGCTAGGAAAGCCCTCAGAGATTATCCTCTTAAGTACCTTTAATATACTGGGAAAAAAAACCCAGGCCCAGAGAGAGCACTTAAGGTCAATCACAGGCCTCTTAAGAGAAGATCTCTGCTTGTGCCACCACACCCGGCAGAGGCAACTTGGCAAAGACCTCTGGTGGGTTGCCAGGAGGTGGTAGGCTCCCCCTTGGGAATGGGACCCTTGGTGAGCTGCTTGGCCTATCAGCCTCAGCCTCTTCATCTGCAGAACAGAGTCTAGGCTGTGTTGTGAGGAAGGTTAAATGAGAGAATTCACAAGCCAGCGTGGAGCCAGAACCAGGAGGCTCAGGGGGTCCATGGTGGAACAAGATGGAGCTGGCAGCACAGCACCCACCTCAAAGATGAGCAGGATGCGGGCGTCACGCAGCATGCGCTCGTAGGGGTAGTCCCTGATGTAGCCTGAGCCTCCAAGGATCTGCAGGGCTTCACTCACGCACTGCCAGGCACCCTCTGAGCTGAACACCTACCACGAACCAGGAAGCAAGGTCAGCACAAGGTCGTGCTGAGTCCCTTCCAAAAGGAGGACCTCAGAACAAGGGCAGAGTGGCTGGCGATGAAGTGGTAGGTTTCAAGGAAAACTGGCCTTTGTGATGAGACCAAGCCAAGCAGGAGCTCTGATAGTCTTGGTCTCACTGGGTAATCTCAGGTAAGTCCTTTTTCTTCCTTGACCACAATGACCAGCTGTAGCTAAGGAGCTTTGCTCAACTTCCCTCTGATGTGCTAGAATTACCTTCACCATGGCAGTCTCAATGGAGCAGTCAGGAAACCCTGGTTGATCCAGCATTCCTGCAGTGAGGTAGGTCATACTTTCCATTACATAAGTCTTCTGAGCCATCAAGGCAAATTTTTCCTGCAGTAGTCAGAAAAAAACACAATCAAGAAACATTTTAAATGTGCTAAGACCCAAATTTACCAATAAACAGAAAACACAGAGGACTTCCGGCCAAGATGGAGGCATAGGTAGATGCACTGTGCCTCCTCCCACAACCAAGGTAGGGACAACAACAATATAGAAACAAAATAACAACCAGAACTGACAGAAAATTGAACTGTATGGAAGTTGGACACCCAAGGATTTAAAAATAGACACGTTCATCCAGACCGGTAGGAGGGGCTGGCGAACGATGCGGAGCGGAGAGCAGAGCAACTCGGAGGAGCGCAGCACTGCAGCGGGCAGACCCTGGGCGCACAAGTGGCGGTGGCTGGGGGCCCCGGCCAGGGGGTGGTGACTGGCAGACCCAGTGAGGCGGACATTGTGAAGCAAGGCACTGCGCCCAACTCAGGGTCCCAGCACCGGGAAGTGGAGCTTTGGGGCACTGACTGAAAAGGAAGGTCCCGCTGGGTGCACAGGCCCACCGACATTGGTGCCAGAGGGGCCCAGTTGGCTCGCAGAAAGTGGCGGAGGGGTCTGGGGTCCTACAGAGAGCAGAGCAAGCGCCATTGTTCCTTCTCGGACCCCACCCCCACATACAACATCACAACCCAGTGACTGGGGTGCCCCACCTGGTGAACTCCTAAGGCCCCGCCCCTCACTACAGGAGCTCAACAAGACAAAAATAAAACAGCAAAGAGATGGCCCAAACAGAAGAAGAATTGAAAGCCCCAGAACCCATCCTTTTAAGTGACCAAGAGATAGCCAACCTATCAGATGCACAGTTCAAAGCACTGGTGATCAGGATGCTCACAGAATTGGTTGATTTTGGTCGCAAACTAGATGAAAAAATGGAGGCTACAATAAGTGAAATGAAGAAAGATGCACAGGGAACCAATAGTGATGGAATGAAAGATGGGTCTCACATCAATGGAGTGGACCAGAAGGAAGAAAAAAAATAT
>JAPYXV010003237.1:0-12441 GCA_028533065.1 Trachops cirrhosus
AAAAAAAAAAAAAAAAAAAAAAAAAAAAAAAGATAAACAGCCATGTTTCCTAAGAGACAGTGACATTGAGACTGAGCATCAGGATATCTGCCTCCAGCTCCACCTCTGCTCCTAACTGGTTGTGCAACCTTTAGCATATCATTTAACATTCTCTGGGCATCTCCCTCTCTCCCTCTCTTGCTCTTTCTAAGCTAGACAAACCTAATTCAATTTAAAATATATTTACCAAGGGTCTTACAGTGTATACAATGTAAAACTTTAGTATGTAGCAAAGGAGGAATCACATTAGAAAAATGAGTAAGTTAGAAGTAAATTTGACATGAAATGGAGAGCTTCAGAGTCAGAAAGAATTTTACCAGGTGGATAATGATAGGGACTTCCAGTACAGAGAGCACAGGAAGTCATAATAATAATAACAGTAACTATCACTCATTGAATGGTTACAGAATGCCAAATACATTTACTTTTATTATTTCTTGTCATCAGAAAACTCAGGGAGGTGAACTGTGCATACACATTTTAAAAACAAGGAAACTGAGGCTCGTTGAGCTTCATGTCACTTGAATCTGGTTTGCCTGACCCCAGAAGCCAGTGATTTTTGTTTTCATTTCTGTTATTCTATGAAGATGGGAGAAAGTAAATGGTGGGCTCAGGGAGCGATGAGCAATCTGCTTTGTCTGGGTCATTTGGTCTATTTAAGGAGTTAGCGCAAATGCGATTGGACAGGTCTGTTCAGTGCATTGCAATCACTCGTTTCTGTTGTCTGAAACTTAAGCTCAGTTATAAGGATATGTGAAACTCGAATGTCTGAAACATGTGCTGCAGGGCCCACAATTTGTGCACATGTATCCATCCTTCTCGCGTACCTTAGCTTTTATATGGATATTTATTATAGCATTTTAAATTACTACTTGGTTTATGCATATACTTGTTGGAGCATTTTTAATTACTCATTGCTTATGAGTCTGTAGGATGGAGTTCTGAGTTTCTTGAACAGAGGAACAAACCACACCTCATTCACCTTCACATTCCTAAGCTCCCCTCACAGTAATCAGTTGATGTTAAATAAGTATTTATCAAATGAGTGAATAAAGGAATAAATAAATGAATGCTTTCAAGTATACTCTCTAATGCTTGAAAGTTTTCATGACTCTTAGGAAGCTGTCCTAAATATTTTGAAATTTGACAAAATAAGATAAAATTGAAGATAAATAAATCTTCAATAAACACATAAAATATACAGACTTATTTTGCTAGAAGTAAATTTATTTTTAATTAATTTTTAAAATTATAAATAAAATATAACTTATGATTTGCAGAATTTAATATTTTACTTTTAAAAATTATTTCCTTCTACTTTCATATTTTAAGATATTTTGTACTGATAATAGATATTAATGGAAACCCATGATTTGACACAATCTTATATACAACAGTTTTTTTTTGAGATATAAAGCCAAGCCAACTAACACTGCAGTAACAAAGACAGTAACATTAGTAAGAAGTATTCACTTCCGCCACACAAGCTAGACATATGAATTTCTGCTATGGAAACTCAGTAACATTAAGTGGTAATATATTAAGAAAACTAAAGAAAATGCATTGTGTATGTGGGTAAATCTGATGCTCCACCCTTCATTGGCTCAGTGATGGGCATAGACTGTCATCTTTCCTAGTAGATTAGCATAGATTGTCACCTCCAGTCACATTCATGATCATATGGTCTCAGAACTGTTAAGACACTACAAGGAATTTTTTCCACCATATCATTTCTTATATAGCTAGATATTTAAAATAACCTAGAAGGGTAGATTTTTTCTGTTTTTAAAGGTCTTTGGCACTTATTCCTCCCCTGAGAATCTCATTTTTATGTTTGTCACAATGATAACTGGCAAATTTGTCCTTAGATCTCATTGAAATTCCATCTTTACTTAAGTTGGTTTCTTAAAAATTATTATTATTCTATAAAACTGTCAGTGGAAGCAATAATAATATCCCTTAGTAATACCGTCCTTTTACTTTAATTTCATGCTATATGTCTAATAATTCTGAGAGGTTTGTGGTAAATGAAATACTATCTTTGTTTTCTGGTTAGGGAAATTTCATCAAAGAGCCTTTCCTGGTAAACTAGGGGTTTTGAAACTGGGATGAGTTATAATTTATACACAGATCACAATTGCTTAGTGTCATTTTCATAAAATTCTACCATATCCTTAAAGGGAAAATTATACTGGTCTTGACTTCTACTTTGTAGGCTAACCACAATAATCCTTAACTTTATTCCTAAGACCTCTTTTCTAAAGATTTCTTAATTTTTTATTTCTTTTTTTCAAGCTATCTTAGACCTTTTATGTCTTTTTGGAGGTTGGGCACCTTAAGCTGAATACAACAGTTCAGTAAGATTATGACTAATAAATATTTAGGTTTCTTGTAATATAAATTAAATTCTGTGCTTACCTGGATGTGCTTCATATCCAATGTCAGGATGTCTTACTGTAGCTATACATTCCCCTTTCTGATCTACTGTAAACATAATTGTGACTTAATACATGGGAAATATATTATGATTGGCTGTGGAATTTTGTTTCTCAAGTACTTTAGGCTTTTATATTATCCTCTGAGTACTTCTGTTATGCCTGTGCCATGGCGCTAATGCTGTCTGATATAGTATTTGGGTAACTTTTTTGGCAAATAAATTAAAATAATATTGAAATGAATAAAATAATGTGAGGAGACTTTGAAGCACTGACAAATCTAGTGCTTTCAGCTAAATAATTTCCTTCTATGTAAAACAACTTGTTAAGTATCTGGAGCCTTTCTTCCCTCTTCTTCAAAACATTCCTTTGTGATGGGAAGTCTTTAATCAGATCCACCTATTTCCTTAAATCTCATGGTTAGCTTTTAAATATAAGTGGAGACCATGCTATGCTTCAAATAGATAAGTTATTCACAATCCTATAGAGGCTTTCTATAATTATTTGAAGGGGATGTCCTGAAATTATAATAGCTACCATTCTGTGCTAGGCACTTTTTTTCCCTTTACACAGATATACATTTACCCATGTCCTTGCCGTGTGTCCTCCTCCTGTCTGCAGTGTTCCAGAATGTTCTTTGCCCAAGGGTGTCCTTACTTCCCCCTTCTAGTATTACTGGGAAGAATCATTCAGGCAGGTTTCCCTGCCCCATGTCACCTTTGAGGGAAGTCAGCTGAATGCTGGGGATGCCAATGAAACCACTGATTCAAGCACCTCAGGAAAGGGAGAATCTGAATCCCCTGTCTCTGCTTTCTTAAATAAGGGAGCCTCACTTTCATCCTATACAAGGCTTGGAGCCTGGATTGGCTGGAAATGAGCTCTGCTGGTCATGGGGACTGAGGTGTACTCCTCTGGGGCAACAGAGTGCGGCAGGCTCTCTGCACCGCAGCCTGGAGTTTTAAGCTATCCTTTTGAGTCCAGATGGGTGTGTGTAAACTGGGAAGGGTCCTGGAATGGCAGCAGAATGGTAATGTATTTCCCTAGCATCTAGTACTTCAGATTGTAGAGTGAAGGAGTGCCAGCCCCAGGTGCCCTGTTTCTATATGGCGCTGGGTATGAGAACCCTGGGGATGCAAATGTGCCCCTGCGTTTGGCTGATGGAGTAGGCCTCATGTCCAGAGTTAGGTGTTGCAGTGGAATCAGGAGGGTGAGCTGTGTGGTGAAAGACAGTATCAGGATCATGTCACTAAAGTTGGAAATAAGGCAAGAATGCCTATTATCACACCTATTCAAAAACACTGCATTGCACTAATGGTTATAATTAATAAGAGAACAAAATTGGATGTACTAAAATTGTGGAGAAAAGGGGGAGATTATCATCATTTGCAAATAATATATTGTATCCTTGAAAAAACTCATGAATATCAAGTGCAATATAATATATACATCAAAATAATTTAGTAATGTCCTCTTAATGTACTGTTAAATTTGGTTTGCTAACATTTTGTTGAGGATTTTTACATCTATGTTTATCAAGGCTATTGCCCTGTGTTTTTTTTTTTTCTTGTAGCGTCCTTGTCTGGCTTTGTATCAGCGTAATGCTGGCCTTGTAGAATGAGTTTGGAAGTGTTCCATCTTCTTAAATTTTCAAGAAGAGTTTGAGAAGAATTGGATAATGTGGGGAGGCTTTGACGCACTGACAAGTCTAATGCTTCCAGCTAAATAATTTCCTTCTGTATAAAACAACTTGTATTAATTGTTCTTTAAATGTTTGGTAGAATTCACCAGTGAAATCATGTGATACTAAACTTTTCTAAGTTAGAAGGTTTTTGATTACTGACTCAATCTCCTTACTAATAATTGGTCTGCTTAGGTTTTATATTTTTTGTGATATAGTGCTGTTAGGTTGCATGTTTCTAGGAAATTATCCATTTGTTATAGGTTATATAATTTTTAGTGTAAAATTGTTCATAGTAGCTTTTTTTTTCTTTTCCATGGTACTTCTGTGTTACTGGCTATAATATTTCTTCCTTTGTTTCTGTTTTATTATTTGAGTCTTCTCTCCTTTTTTTGTTAGTCTAACTAAATGTTTTAATAAACAGCTCTTAGTTTCATTGATTTTCTACTGCCTTTCTAGTCTCTATTTAATTTATTTAGTTCTGAGTTTATCAATTTTTACTATCAATTAACTTTTAGCTTAGTTTGTTCTTTTTCTAGCTCCTTGAGGTATAAAGTTAGGTTGTTTAATTAAAATCTTTATGCTTTTCTTAATGTAGGTATTTATTTCTATAAGTACCCTTAGAACTCCTCTTGGTACATCCTATAAGTTTTAGCACACTATGTTTGCATTTTCATTTATCTTAAGATATTTTTAAATTTCCCCTTTTATTTCTTCTTACATGCATTGGTTGTTCAGAGCATGTTGTTTAATCTCTACACAGTTGTGAATTTTCATTTTTTCCTTTTATAATTGATTCCTAATTTTATGTTATTGTGGCCAAAAAAAGATGTATGATATGTTATTAATCTACTTAAATATGTCAAGACTTGTTTTGTGGTCTAACAAATAATGTGTCCTGGAGAATTCTGTGTGCTTTACAGGAATGTGTATTCTTCTGCTTTTGGATAGAATGTTCTGTATATATCTGTTAAATTCATCTGGTCTAATGTGTAGTTCAAGTTCAGTGTTTTCTTGTTGATTTTCATGTGGGATTTATTCCTGGGATGCAAGGATGCTTCAACATATCCAAATAAATAAATGTGATACACCACATATTAACAAAATGAAGGCTAAAAGCCATGTGATCATCTCAATAAGTAGAAAAGTAACAAAATTCAATAAATTAGGTTTAGGTGGAATGTGTACCTCACATAATAAAGGTCATATATGTTAACCCTGAAGCTAATATTATGTTCAATGGTTAAAAGCTAAAAGCTTTTCCTCTTAAGATTAGGAACAAGGCAAGGACGCTCATTCTCATCACTTTTATTCAACATAGTACTAGAAGTCCTAGCTAAAGCAATTAGTGACAGAATAGAGAATAAAACACATCCAAATTGGAAAGGAAGAAGTAAAATTGTCTCCATTTCAGATAACATTATACTGTATTTATAAAACCCTAAAGACTTCACCAAAATTTTTAGGAATAACAAGTAGTTGTAGGATAGGAAATAAATATAGAAGAATCAGTTGTGTTTGTATACATTAACAGTGAACTATTGGTAAGAGAAATTAAGAAACCAACTCAATTTCTAACAATATCAAAAAAAATAAAATACTTAGACATGAATTTAAGTGGAAGACATGTTCACTGAAAACTCTCAAACACTGATGAAAGAAATGGCAGATGACACAAGAAAATGGAAAGATATTTGGTTGTGCACTAAAAGAATTAATATTGTTAAAATGTCCCTAAGCAATCTGCAGATTTAATGGAAACCCCATCAAAAATCTAATGCCATTTTTCACAGAAAAAGGAAAAGCAAACATAGAATTTGTATAGAACCACAAAAGACCCTGAAAAGCCAAAAAAATTTGGAGAAAATAACAAAGCTGAAGGCATAACATTTCCAATTTCAAACTCTATTAAAAAGCTATGGTACTCAAAGCAGTGTGGTTTGGCATGAAATTGGACAGTCAATGGAATAAGATAGAGAGACTAGAGATGAACTCACACATTTATGGTCAATTAATTTTTAAAAAGGCAAAAAAATACACAATAGGGAAAAGATAGTGTCTTCAGAAAATGGTGTTGAAAAAGTGACTACAGCAAAAGAATGAAATTGAACATCCACTTTACACCATTCAAAAAATCAACTTGAAATCAATGAAAGGTCTGAATATAAGACCTGAAATTGTAAAGCAACTTGAAGGAAACATAGGGGGTAAACTTTTCAGCATTGGTCTTGGCAGTGATTTTCTGGATTTGACACCAAAAGGAAAAGCAACAAAAGCAAAAAAAGGAACAAGTGGGACTACATCAAACTAAAAAGCTTATACACTGCAAGGGACACCAATAAAATGAAAAGGCAACCCATGGAATGGGAGAAAATATTTGAAAACTGCATATCTGATAAAGGGTTAATATGCAAATATATAAGGATCCATGCAACTCAATTACAAATAACAAATAACCCAATTCAAAATGTATAGAAAACCCTGACCAATGTGGCTCAGTTGGTTGGGCATCATGCCACAAAGCAAAAGGTCACTGGTTGGATCCCGATCAGGGCATATGCCTGGGTTGTGGCTTTGGTCCCCATTCAGGTCTTATATGTGGAGCAACCAACTGATGTTTCTATCCCTCTCTTCCTCCATTCCTCCCTCCCTTTCTGTCTAAAATTAAATTTTAAAACATATGGAGATAACCTGAATAGACATTTTTATTCTAAAGAAGACATACATATGGTGAACACATACATTATAAGGTGCTCACTAATCGTAAGGGAAATGCAAGTTAAAACCACAATGACTTATCACCTTATACTGTTTAGGGTGTCTATTATTAAAAAGACAAAAGATAACAAGTGCTGGCAAGAAATGTGGAGAAAAGGAACCCTTGCATTTTGTTGGTGGGAATGTAAACAGAAACAGCCACTCTGGAAGACAGTATGGAGGGAAGTTCTTCAAAAAATAAAAATAGAACTACTACATGGTTCAGCAGTCCTACTTTTGGGTATACAGTGAATGAAAATGAAATCATTATCTCAACAGGGATATCTGTCCTCCAACATTCATTACAGTATTCTTCATGACAGTATGGAGACAAGTGTTTGTGGATGGGTGAATGGATAAAGGAAACATGGTATAGATATCAAATACAATACTATTCAGCTTTAAACAAGAATGAAATCCTGTCATTTGTGACAAGATGGATGAACTTGGAAGGCATTATGCTAAGTGAAATAAGTCAGTTAAAGACAAATACTGCATGAATGGCTTATATTATGGGATCTAAAAACAAAATTGAACTCATAGAAACAGAAGTTGGAATGGTGGTTGTTAGGGGCTGTGAGATGGAGGAAAATGGGAAGAGGGTGGTAAAAGGGTACAAATGTTTAGTTATAAGATGAATAAAATCTGAGGATCTAATGTATGGCATGGTGACTATAGTTTCAATAATGTGTTGAACAATTGAAACGTGCTAAGCTTGGGGAATTTAAGCATTCTCACACATACACAAAGGTGAATATGCCAGGTGGTACATGTGTTAATTAACCTGATGTGGTAATCCTTTCACAATGTAAATGAATGTCAAATCATCATGTTGTACACCTTAAATACATTACAATTTTGCCAGTTTTAGCTCAACAGAGCTGAAAAAATAATTTAGTAAAGTACCAGTATCAATACATATTAATCAATAGCCTCTATTATATATAAACAATAACTTGTTATAAGATAGAGATGGGGTAGAGGATAGGTGAAAAGGGTGAAGGTAAATAAGAGGCATAGACTTTCAGTTATAAAATGAACAAGTCACAAGGATATAACATACAGCACAGGGAATATAGTCAATAATATTATAATAACTTGTGTGGTGACAGATGGGTACTAGACTTACTGGGGTGATCACATTTTAAGGTATATTGTTGATTTACTATGTTGTATACCTGGAACTAATATAATATTGTATGCCAATTATACTTTAATAATGATACAGGAAAAATTCTCAGTTATAATTTCAACAAAAAAACAACTACTAAGTAGTAAGTGTGACAAGAATGAGATAACAAAGTGTAAAACTATCCTTAAGGATATGAAAAAAAACCATGAGGATAAATGGAATGACATACTGTGTTTTTAGAATGGGAGATTCAACAGCACAGAAGTGTCAATTGTCTCTTAGGTTAATTTATAAATAAAAGCAATTTCAATCCTATTTTAAAAGTTTTTTTTAAGTTTGGAAGAAAAAACAAATAAGAATATCCAACAAAATTCTGGAAAAGAAAAGCAATGGAAGATGGGGACCAGCCTTCCTACATCAAAACACATTTTCATGACTCAATAATGAATAAAAAGAAAGAGCAATAGAACTAAACAACTCTAAGTACAGAAATCGACCCAAGTACACATGGATATTTATGAAGTATAAATGGTGACATAGAAGTAAATAAGTGGGGAAGATTAACTAGGAATTGTTTGGACAACTAAGTACCCATTTGGAGGGAGAAAATGTAGACACGAGCTTCACTTATTAAACCAACAAATTCCAAATGGATAAATGGTTTAAATTTAAACAAAATTATGAAAGAAGCATGACAGAATTCTTTATAATCTCTTCCATAGTCTCTCTAACATTTATACAAAAATCTATAAACCATAAAAATGATTGATGGATTCAGCAACACAAAAATATTAAAATTTCTTCTTAGAAAAAAATAGTGTAAGTAAATTCAAATGAAAAAGAAGAACATGAGAAAAAGATTTACAACTATATTATAGACAAAGTGTTGGTCTCCCAAAAATCTAGGTGGCTCTTCAAAATGGAGAAGGACAAGATTAACAATTTAGCAACAGTAACAAAAAGTAGGGGGCAAAGAATATTAACGAAGTATTGATAGAAAATGTCAGGCAAATCATTTGAAAACATGAAGAGATATTTAATCTCAATAATAAGACAAGTGAGATACTCCTTTACCCTTATGAGAACAGCAAAGTTTTAAGTCTGAGAATTCACAGCAAGGAAATCAAACTCTCTTCTACATTGACTTGGAGAGGTGTATATTGGCTTCCCACCTATGGAGGGCAATTTGGCAGTCCCTATCAAAACACATACATTTATTTTTATATTTATATTTACATATTTATATATTTGTTATATAGACACATAGATGTAAATATATAAATTATAAGCTCCTAAATTGGGGCATTAATATCATATAAGACAGATGAGATTTTGTTTTAATGATTTAATTGAAATAGAAACTTTCACATCATTAAACCCCTTAATCATTTTCTCTCAACTTATATGTCTTTCTGAAAACAACTTATTTCTTAAAAATGCTGATAATTGACTCTATGAAAAGGAAACATTTAATAGCAGTATGAGTCATTTGGAGCGTTTCAGTAAGAGCCAAGTAGTTTTCCTACTCAGAACTATAAAGGGTTGTTTACTGTTCTTTCTTGTTCTGGATTATATCCATAGCTTTATTGGTTTCCTTTGAAACCTTTTATAAAAATTAATTTTATATGGTCAAAAACCAGTACTATAAAATTTTAAATGCCACTAGAGGCAGTCTTTTTTCTCAAAAATGCTTTTGCTACATAGAGATATAACAATGCTACCACAGTTTGCAAAGAATAGGATTTTATATTGGCTATTATCTTGTAAATGTTTACTTAAATTTATTTCTTCTTGTCTATTTTCATACATATATTGGGTTTCCATTTTATGAAACTGATTGTGTCTATTATTTGCATTACTGCTTGTTTTTGCAGGTCATATACTCTCTGATAATTCATCAGAGATAATTAGATGCAAAAGGCATGTGTTATCCTAAACATAATTACCTGCTAGCTTCTTTGTCAAATAATGTCTATTGAGTTTATATTTAAGTAGGAAAGCTAAACCTCAAGGGAACAATGATCCTTGGCAGTGATAAAAACAAATGTCACAATTTCTCAATTTTTGAAATTTGGTAATGTTAGATGTGAAACAAATTTTAGTGTTTATAAGGAATATATTGCATGTAAGTCTCTATTTCAATAGAAAAGATACTTTAAGCAGAATTCTGTGTCATTTAATAAGTAAATTAACCTATTATAATGATATTTTTATTGTGGTCAAACCATTATACCTTGAAAACAACTGGAAAGAAATAAATTGTGACAAATTATGGTAACTGATGTCTAAATTCTTTCAGTATAACTTAAAAATATAGCCACGAACACTGTCTAACTGCCTTGACAGCTTTACAGATCTGAAATTTATTAATCAGGAGCTAAATGTCAATATGTCAGGTTACTTAGAAATAAAAATATTGGGGGAAAACCAGAAATAGAGGACTGCCTCTAATGAGTAACAATAATATTGAGTACTTACTATGTTCCAGGCACATCATGCGTATTATTTTAGTAAATCAGTTGTAGAATCCATAGTTTTGTATTTTCTCCACATATAATTTAATATTATGAAGGCATGGATTTGGTTTATCTTGTTCACCAGAATATTTCTTAGGTCTTGGTTTTGTCATTTGTAAAGTAATTGGGCTGAGTTGTATAAGCTTAGAAGGGTTCTATGCTTTAAAATGTACTGTGGAAAACAGTATAGAATTTTCTCAAAAGCTAAAAATGGAACTGCCTTTTGACCCAGACATTCCACTGCTGGGATTATACCCTAAGAATCCTGAAACACCAATTCAAAAGAACCTATGCACCCCAATGTTCATAGCAGCACAATTTACAATAGCCAAATGCTGGAAGCAATATAACTGCCCACCAGTAAATGAGTGGATCAAAAAACTGCGGTACATTTACATGATGGAATACTATGCAGCAGAAAGAAAGAAGGAGCTCCTACCCTTTGCAATCAGCATGGGTGGATCTGGAGAGCATTATGCTAAGTGAAATAAGCCAGGTGATGAAAGACAAATACCATAAGATCTCACCTATAAGTAGTACCTAATCAAGAAAAAAAACCAAGCAAGCAAAATAGAACCAGAGACATGGAAATAAAGAACAAACCAACAGTGATCAGAGGAAAGGGGGAAGAGGGATAATGGGGCAAAGAAGGGGAAAGGTCATCAAGGATCATGTATAAAGGACCCATGGTCAAAGACAACATGGGGGGATTGAATGTGGGAGGTTGGGGGGTAGGGTAAGGGAGAGTAAGGGGGGAAAATGGG
Organism: Trachops cirrhosus; assembly: GCA_028533065.1. Classification (NCBI taxonomy): domain Eukaryota; kingdom Metazoa; phylum Chordata; class Mammalia; order Chiroptera; family Phyllostomidae; genus Trachops; species Trachops cirrhosus. Next base: position 11,322 of record JAPYXV010003237.1, read on the forward strand.
GACAACTGTAGTTGAACAACAGTAAATAATAAAACTCCAAATGCTAAAAACTAATAAAAATAAAATAAAATGTTGTAAATCTAAAAAATACAATACATCATTTTTTGGTCTGCAATTATAAAATCCAAGTAAAGGGATCACTAGAATTTCATTGCTTTATTTTTGTTTAGTAGAGTACCAATTTTATTTTTTCTATTATAACTTTCAAAATTGTTTTTACAAATACTTCTTTAAGACTTCTGGCCAAGATGGAGGCATAGGTAGATGCACTGTGCCTCCTCACACAACCAAGATAGGGACAACAACAATATAGAAACAGAATAACAACCAGAAATGACAGAAAATTGAAGTGTATGGAAGTCAGACACCCAAGGATTTAAAAATAGACACATTCATCCAGACCAGTAGGAGGGGCAGAGTCAGGCTGGGCGAGGGATGCAGCAGAGAGCTGAGCAACCGGGGCAGTGTGCAAGTCCACAGCAGGCAGACCCTGGGTGCACAAGCGGCAGTGGCTGGTGGGCACCGGCCAGGGGTTGGCGACCGGCAGACCCAGCGAGGCGGCCATTATGAAGCAAGGCACTGCACACAACTCAGGGTCCCAGCACAGGGAAATAGAGCTTTGGGGCACTGACTGAAGAGGAAGGTCCTGCAGGGTGCACAGGCCCACCCCCACCGGAATTGGTGCCAGAGGGGCTCAGTTAGCTTGCGGAAAGTGTCGGAAGGGTCTGAGGTCCTACAGAGAGCAGAGCAAGCACCATTGTTCCTTCTTGGACCCCGCCCCCACATACAGCATCATAACCCAGCAACTGGGGTGCTCTGCCCTGGTGAACTCCTAAGGCCCCGCCCCTCACTACAGGAACTCCACAAGACAAAAAAAAAAAAAAAAAAAAGCAAAGAGATGGCTCAAACAGAAGAAGAATTGAAAGCCCCAGAACCCATCCTTTTAAGCGACCAAGAGATAGCCAACCTACCAGATGCACAGTTCAAAGCACTGGTGATCAGGATACTCACAGAATTGGTTGATTTTGGTAGCAAATTAGATGAAAAAATGCAGGCTACAATAAGTTTAATGAAGAAAAATGCATAGGGAACCAATAGTGATGGAATTAAAGATGGGTCT
>JAPYXV010003238.1:0-12440 GCA_028533065.1 Trachops cirrhosus
ACTTGAATAGACATTTCTCCAAGGAGGACACACAGAGGATCCAGAGAAACATGAAAACATATTTAATATCACTAGCTATCAGGGAGATGCAAATTATAGCCACAATGAGATACCACATCACACTGGTCAGAATGACCATCATAAACAAAGCAACAAAGAACAAGTGCTGGAGAGTTTGCGGAGAAAAAGGGACCCTACTACACTGTTGGTGGAGTCGCAGACTGGTAGGACCACTGTGGAAAACAGCATGGAACTTCCTCAGAAAACTAAAAATGGATCTGCCTCTTGACCCAGCAATTCCACTGCTGGGACAATATCCTAAGAACCCTGAAATGCCAATCCAAAAGAACCTATGCACCCCAATGTTCATAGCAGCACAATTTACAATAGCTAAGTGCTGGAAACAACCTAGGTGCCCATCAGTAAATGAATGGATCAAAAATCTATGGTACATTTACACAATGGAATTCTATTCAGCAGAAAGAAAGAAGGAGTTCCTTCCCTTTGCAACATCATGGATGGAGCTGGAAAGCATTATGCTAAGTGAAATAAGTCAGACATTGAGAGACAAGTACCATATGATCTCACCTTTAACAGGAACCTAAACAACAAAACAGAGACATGTAAAACATATCCAAAGATCTGAAATTGAGGACAGGCTGACAGTGACAAGAGGGGAGATGGGAGGTAATTTCATGGGAATTTCAGGGGAGAATGGGAAGGGTTTACAGGAACAAATATAAATGACACATACACAAAAGCTAGAGGGGTTGGAAATGAGAGGGAGGAGGAGAGGGATTGGTGGGTGGGCTGGAATGGAAGTAAAGGATAGAAACTGTACTTGAGTAATCATAAAAAAAAAGACAAAGGGTGGAGTTTTGAGAGTGAGAAGTGGGGATGGGTGGGGTGAAGGCCATGATGAGGTGAAAATGGAGACAACTGTATTTGAACAATAATAAAAATGGAGTCAGTCATAATGGCTAATCATATTTCTTCTATTTTTATAAGGAAATCAATTTTTATCATATACACTATTACATATTGTACATTCACCACTTCTTTTTCTGCCTCCACCCACCTTCATCCTTCACCACATTGTTGTTGTATCTATTGACGATGTATGCATATATATTCTTTGGCTAATCTCTTTCTGTTCCCCCCACATCCCTCCCCTCTGAGATTTTCCAGTCTGTCCTATGTATGCAAGTCTTTTATTTTATGTTGTTGATCAGCATATTTTGTTCATTAAATTCAACATATAAGTAAGATCATATTTTTCTTTTTCTGACAGGCTTATTTCACTTAGCATAATATTCTCCAGGTGCTCCTATGCTGTTAAAAATGGTAAGAGTCCCTTACTTTTTATAGCCATGAAATATTCCACTGTGTAAATTTACCACATATTTTTTATACTCTTATCTACTGATGGGTACATGGACGGTTTCCAGATCTTGGTTATTATAAATAATGCTATGAATTAGGGTGTGCATATGTATTTTCAGAATTGGGAAAATGGCAATTATATTTTTAGGTTTTTTAGTAAGAAGGATCACAATAACTGTTATCAAACTAGTTTACAAGGCCACTGTAATCAAAACACTCTGATACTGTCATAAAAACAGACACATAGACCAATGGAAGAGAATAGAAAGTCCATAAATAAACCCAAATCTCTGGTCTATTAATATTAGAAAAATGGGAAGAAGTATAAATTTGAATAAAAATAGCCCCCTCAACAAGTGGTTTTGGCAGATATGGACAGCTACATGCAAAAAATGGAAGTCAAGAAACAACTTACACCATACATAAAAATAAACTCAAAATGGGTAAAAGAGTTAACTATAAATTGGGACACCATAAAAGTCCTAAAGGAGAACATCAGCAGGAAAATCTCAGATATTCCATGCAGCAATATTTTCACCAATATGTCCCCTAGAAGACGGGACATAATGGAAAGAATAGACAAAATAGACCTCAACAACAACAAAAAAAAGCTTCTGCATGGCTAAAGAAAACAACAATAAAGTGAAAAGAGAACAAACTGTATTGGAAAACTTATTTGCATATAGTACCTTGGACAAGAGTTCAATTTCCAAAATATATAAAGAATTCATATGACTTCTCTATAGGAGGACAAAAAAAAAACAACAATTAAAAAATGGGCAAACTTCCTGAACAGACACTTCTGCAGGAGGACATACAAAGGGCCCAGATACATATGAAAAGATGCTCAGCATTACTAGCCATCAGAGAAATGTGAAGTAAAACCACAACAAAATACCACGTCACACCCATTAGAATGATCATCATAAACAATTCACCATAGTAGTGTTCGAAAGGTGGTAGAGAAAGGGGAAACTTAGTGCATTGTTTGTGGGAATGCAGACTGGTGCAGTCACTGTGGTAAACAGGATGGAATTTCCTCAGAAAACTAAAAATGGAATTGCCTTTTGACCCAGCAATCCCACTGCTGATATTATATTCTCAGGATCATCAATCACCAATTCTAGGGTACTTATGCACCCTAATGTTCATAGCAGCACAATTTACATTAGCAAATGCTGGAAGAACCTAAATGTCCATCAGTAAATGAGTGGATAAAAAAACTCTAGTTCATTTAAACAATGGAATATTATTGAGGAGAAAGAAAGAAGGGGCTTCTACCCTTTGCAACAGCATGAATTCAACTGGAGAGCATTATACTAAGTGAAATAAGGCAGGTGGTGAAGGACACATACCTAATGATCTCAGCTATAGATGGAAACTAATAAAAAATAAAAACAAACAAGCTAAATACAACCAAAGACTTTGAAATAAAGAACAAGCTGACAGCAACCAGAGAGGAGTGGGGAGAAGGATAATCCTATCCATATTTATACCTATGATAAAGGCTTCAAGTGAGAGAGAATCTCCTACACAGCCCAGAGGACAATGTGCTTTTTCTCTTTATTCCTATTTGAAAGAAGCAATACATTTTGTTTTATATGGTATGGCTGCAGATATTGTGAACAGCAAAAAAAGCATTTTTACAGTACAAAGAATTTTGTTTTCTGAAATGAGAGCTGTTAAAGATGGAAAAATATCAAATATTTATTTTGTAATACTACTTTATATTGGAGTAAATTTGCTTGTCACTCAATTGCATTAATATCCCAACAAATATCCTCTATTATATTATTCACACAGAAAATATGTTCTTTACCAAGTTATATTCTATCAGGTTTTCTTCCCTTTTATTTCAAAATCACAAAAGTAAAGTTGAAATTCTAATTGGAGACGATTTGAGTAAAATGTTTTTCAATGATAAAATTATATAACTTTGTCCCTTTTATGATTTATTTTTCTTCCAAAAATCACAGAGAGATTTTCAAATATATCTTTGTGAATGTAAAGTTCATATTCTTTAATGATGGACTAAAAACAAGACTGTAGCAAATTAAGAAAATGTTCAGATAATAACAACCCAGGAGAAGACAAAAGGGTTGGCTTTAAATTAAAAACATTAATGGGGCTAAACTCATTTAACCTGAAAAATGATTATTTTATAGCAATTTTTCTATGTACAGGGTGATTGCTACTTAGAAAATGGCCAGTAACTGTTTTCTGTCTTTACTTTAAAAAAAATAGGGAAAAAAAGACTTCTGGCCAAGATGGAGTTGTAGGTAGACACACTGTGCCTCCTTGCACAACTACAAGGTTGTGCAATAAGGACAACGACAATTTAAAAACAAAACAAAAAAAAACAACCAGAACCAACAGAAAATTGAACTGTATGGAAGTCTGACAACCAAGGAGTTAAAGAAGAAACATCCATCCAGACTGGTAGGAGAGATGGAGATAGGAAGCCAAGCACAGAAGACTCATAACTAGACAGTGGCTGGTGGACCCAGTGAGGGGGTGGATTGTGAAGCTGGGTGGGCAAGGCTCCAACTGGCCAGCAAGGCAGCAGCAGGCAGATCCATCAAGGTGGTGGACTGGGGACTGGGTGGTCTCACATTTGCATGCAGATAAACTGGGAGAAACAACTGGGGAGCTAGAAAGACCTTGCAACCCAGGGCTCTAGCATGGGGAAATAAAGCCTCAAACCACTGATTGAAAACACCTGGGGAGGTTGAGGGAGCAGGAGAAACTCCCAGCCTCACAGGAGAGTTCATTGGAGAGACCCATAGGGTACTAGAACATACACAAGCCCACCCACATGGGAATCAGCACCAGAAGGGCCCAATTTGTTTGTCAGTGGTGGGGAAATTGAATGAAATCCGACAGAAATTGGAGCAAGTGCCACTGTTCCTTTCAAACCACTCCCCTACATACAGTGTCACAACCCAGGGACATGGGTTGCCCCACCCTAGTGAATGCCTTAGGCTCCTCCCCTCACTATATAAAAGGTGTGTCAAAACAAAACAAAAATGGCCCAAATGAAAGAACATATCAAAGCTCCAGAAAAAATACAACTAATCATTAAAGAGATAGCCAACCTATCAGATGCACAATTCAAAACAGTGGTAATCAGGATGCTCACAGAATTGGCTGAATTTGGTTGCAAATTAAATGAAAAACTGAAGGCTACCCTAAGTGAAATAGAGGAAAATGTACAGGGAACCAATAGTGATGGGAAGGAAACTGGGACTCAAATCAATGGAGGCAGAAAGAAGCATCCAACCAGAAAAGAATGAAGAAACAAGAATTCAAAAAAATGAGGAGAGGCTTAGGAACCTCCAGGACATCTTTAAATGTTCCAACATCCAAATTATAGGGGCACCAGAAGGGGAAGAGGAAGAGCAACAAGTGGGAAGGATATTTGAACAAATAATAAAGGAGAATGTCCCCAATATGGCAAAGGAAATAGACTTCCAGGAAGTCCAGGAAGCTCAGAGAGTCACAAAGAAGTTGGACCCAAGGAGGAACACAACAAGCCACATCATAATTACATTACCCATGATTAAAATTAAGGAGAGAATCCTAGAAACAGCAAAAGAAAAGGAGACAGTAACCTACAAAGGAGTTCCCATCAGACTGTCAGCTGATTTCTCAAAAGAGACCTTACAGGCAAGAAGTGGCTGGAAAGAAGTATTCCAAGTCATGAAAGGCAAGGACCTACATCCCAGATTGCTCTATCCAGCAAAGCTATCATTTAGAATGGAAGGGCAGATAAAGTGCTTCTCAGATAAGGTCAAGTTAAAGGTGTTCATCATCACCAAGCCCTTATTTTATGAAATATTAAAGGGACTTATTAAAGAAAGAGAAGATAAAAAAACATGTATAGTAAAATAACAGCAAATTTACAATTTTTAACAACTGCACCTAAAACAAAAACAAACAAAGCAAACAACTAGAACAGGAACAGAACCACAGCAATGGAGCTCACATGGAGGGTTATCAACAAGGTAGTGGGAAGGGGAGAGAAGGGGAAAAGGTACAGAGAATAAGTAGTATAAATGGTAAGTAGAAAATAGACAGGGGGAGGGTAAGAATAGTATAGAAAATGTAGAAGGCAAAGAACTTATATGTAGGACCTATGGACATGAACTAAAGGCGGGGAATGTAGGTGGGACGGGGAGTATAGGGTGGAGGGGAGTGAAGGGGGGGAATGGGACAACTTTAATAGTATAATCAGTAAAATATATTGAAAATTGATTTGAAAACATAAAAATTAAAACATTTAAAAAATAATTATCAGAAAAAAATAAAAATAATAATAGGGGAAAATGAAGTTGAGAAACAGCATAGTGGATTGAATTCAGTCTTAAAAACACTTTGAAAAATGGATTAGTGAATATGTGAGGGTGAATCAAAATGTCTTCTCCAGAGTTAAACAAAAGTAGCATACCCTATCATCTATCAGGAATACTCTACCCTATCAGGAATTTTTTTCCTGACTTCTATTTCTGATAATTTGTTGTTGCTGTACAAAAATGCCTTTGATTTCTGAATATTGACTTGGTATCACCTTGTTTTGACAAATTCACTTATTAGGCTGAGTAGTTTTTTGGTAGAGTCTATAGGGTTTTCTATGTGCACTGTCATGTCATCTGCAAACAATGACAGTTTTACTTCCAATTTGGAAGGTTTCTATTTTTTTTTCTTGTATGATCACTGTGGCCTGGACATTCAATACTATGTTAAATAGAAGTGGTGGGAGTGGACATCCTTGTCTTGTTCCTGATCTTAGCAGGAAAGCTTTTAATTTTTGCCTCTTGAATATGATGTTAGCTCTATGTTTTTCATCTTTGGCCTACATGATGTTGAGGCATGCACTCTGTACTCCCACTTTGCCAAGAGTTTTTATCATAAATGGGTGCTGTACTTATCACATGCTTTTTCAACATCTATTGATATTGATATTATCATGTGACTTTTGCCTTTCCTTTTGTTTATGTGATGAATGACATTAATTGACTTTTGAATATTGTATGTTCCTTGCATCCCTGGGATAAAATTCAATTAATCTTGGTGTAAGATTTTTTTAATGCATTGCTGTATATGGTTTGCCAATATTTTGTTGAGATTTTAACATATATGTTCATCAGAGATATTGGCCTGTAGTTTTCTTTCTTTGTTGTGTCTTTATCTGTGTTTAGGACTAGGTTAATGTAGGCTTCATAAAAAGTGTGTGGCAGTGTTTCCTCTTCTTGGATTGTTTTTCATAGTCTTAGGTGGATAGGGGTTAGCTCTTCCTTAAATGCTTTGTAAAATATCCTTTGAAACCATGTAATCCAGGGCTTTTGTGTGCTGGGAGTTTTTTTGATTACAGTTCTGACTTCACTAGTTATTATTGTTCTGATCAAGCTTTTGATTCTACTTCATTCAGTTTTGGAAGATTATATGCTTCTAGAAATTTCTTTATTCACCCAGGTTTTCAAATTTCTTGGCATTTAGTTTTTCATAGTAATTTCTTACAATACTTTGTATTTCTGTGACATCAGTTGTAATATCTCCTCTTTCATTTCTCCTTTTATTTATTTGTGCCCTTTCTCTTTTTTTTCTTGATGAGTCTGCTTAAAACAGGGATGTCAAACTCATTTTCACCAAGGGCCACATCACCCTCATGATTGCCTTCAAAGGGCCAAAATAATTTTAGGACTGTATAAATATAACTACTTCTTAACTGTTAAGGAATTGAAATTACATTCAGCACTTTGAAGGCAACCAGGAGGCTGATGTGGCCCTCACTGGAAATGAGTTTGACACCCCTGGCTTAAAGGGTTGTTCATTTTGTATATCTTTTCAGAGAACCAGCTCCTGGGTTTATTGATCCCTTGAATTGTTTTTTAGGCTCTGTGTTTTTTAATTCTGTTCTGATCTTGGTTAGTTCCTTCCTTCTACTTGCTGTGGGCTTTGTTTTTGTACCTCCAATTCTTGTAGATGTAAGGTTTGGCTGTTTATTTGAAGTGTTTCTATCTTTTGTAGGTGGGCCTATATCACTAACAACTTCCCTTTCAAGAGTGTTTTTGCTATATCCCATCAGTTTCAGACTCTTGTGTGTCCATTTACATTTGCTTCCAGGAACTTTTTGATTTCTTCTTTGATCTCATTCTGGCCCATTCATTGTTTAATAGCAGGCATGCTATCCAGTCTCTAAGAATTTGAGTGTTTTTCAGTTATTACCTTGATGTTTGTTTCAAGTTTCAGCACCTTATGGTCTGAGGAGATTCTCGATATGATTTAAATATTCTTGAATTTGTTGAGGCTTTTTTGTGTTCTGTCATGTGGTTGATCTTTGAAAACGTTTCAAGTACATTTGAAAAGAATATGTATTTTGCTTTTTTAGGATGAAACTTTATATACACATATTCAGTTAAGTCCATTTGATGGTGGGCATTGTTCTTTTTGATATTTTGTTTCAAAGATCTATCCCATGTTGTCATTGGGGTATCAAAATCCCCTAGTACAACTATGTTACTGTCTATATCTTTCATGAAGTCCTCCAAGATTTCCCTTATATATTTGGGTGACCCTATTTTGAGTGTGTGTATGTTTATAATGTTTATACCTTGTTTTAAAGTATGTTTTATTGATTACTTTTACTACTGTTACTTTTTCCCAATTTTTTTCTCCCATTTCTTTCCTCTCCAACCTGCACCACACCACCCTCCAGCATTACCCTACTCTCTTAATTCATGTCCATGGGCTGTACATATATGTTCTTTGGACTCTCTGTTTACTATACTATTCTTGACACCACTGTCATTCTATGCCTACCAATTGTGCTTATTCCCTGTACCTCTCTCCCCCAATTACTCCCTTCCCAATCTCCACTGGCAACCCTCCATGTGATCTCTATTTCTGTGAATCTGTTCCTGTTCTAGTTGTTTGCTTATTTTTTTAGGTTCAGTTGTTGATAGTTATGTGTTTGTTGTCATCTTACTGTTCACAGTTTATGATCTTCTATTTCTTAAATAAGTTCCTTTAATATTTCATATAATATTGGCTTGGTGATGATAAACTCTTTTAATTTGACCTTATCTTGGAAGCACTTTATGTGCCCTTACATTCTAAATGATAAATTTGCTGGATAGAGTAATCTTGGATGTAGGTCCTAGTCTGTCATGACTTTCAATACTTCTTTCCAGCCCCTTCTTGCTTGTAAGGTTTCTTTTGAGAAATCAACTGATAGTCTTATGGGAACTCCTTTGTAGTAACTATCTCCTTTTCTATTGCTGCTTTTAAGATTCTCTCCTGCCCTGGCTGGTGTAGGTCAGTGGATTAAGCATGGACTGTGAACTGAAGGGTTGCCAGTTCAACTCCTAGTCAGGATACATGCCTGGGGTGGGGGCCAGGTCCCAATTGGGCCATGTGAGAGGCAACCAGAGAATGATGTTTCTCTCCCTCTCTTTCTCCCTCCCTCCTCATCTCTCTAAAAATAAATAAATAAAATCTGTAAAAAATATTCTTTCTTCTTATCTTTAATCTTGGGATCCTTAACTATGATTTGCCTTGGTTTATTCCTCCTTGGGTCCAATTTCCTTGGGACTCTCTGGTCTTCCTGGACTTCCTGGAAGTCTATGTCATTCACTAAATTGGGAAAGTTTTCCTTCATTACTTTTTCAAATAAGTTTTCAATTTCGCGCTCTTGTTCTTCTCTTTCTAGCACCCCTATGATTCAGATTTAGAGCACTTAAAGTTTTCTCATAGGTTCCCAAGTCTCTTGTCATTTTTTGAATTCTAATTTCTTCATTCTATTCCAGTATGATGTTTATGTCTTCCTTTTGCTCCAAATCATTTATTTGATTACTAGCTTCCTTCACTTCTCTGTTGGTTCCCTGTATATTTTGTTTTATTTCACTTTGGGTTTCCTACATTTTTTCTTTCACTTTACAACTGAGCTCAGTCAGTCCTGTGAGCATCCTGATTACCAGTGTTTTGAACTCAATCAGATACATTGTGTCTCACCTTGTTGCCTAGTTCTTTTTCTGGAGTTTTGATCTGTTCTTTCATTTGGGCCATATCTCTTTATCTCAGTGCCTCTGTTATGTTGTAAGGGTATGGAGCTGTATTTATTCACCAAGGTGGGGTAATCCACTTTGCTGACTTGTGGTACTATTTGTTGGGGTAGGGTCAGAGAGGGAACAATGCTGCTCACTTGCTCCACTCTAGCCTAACTTTCCAAAGAATTCTCCTGTGAGACTGGGAGTTTCTTCTTCCATCATAAACCCTGCAGTATTTTACAGTTTGTTTTGAGTCTTTAGTTTCCCTTTCAGCCAGCTATGCTTCAACCATGTGGTCCACTGTCTTGGTGCAATTCCTATAGGTTAGGCTACCTTTCTCCAATCTCTGCTTCTTATACCAGTCTGTGTGAATTTTTTTTAATTCCTTGGTTGTCAGAGTTCTATGCAGTTTGATATTCTGGCACTTGTTGTCGATTATTGATTTTATATTAGTTGTTATCCTTCTTTTGGTTGTGCAAGGAAGTGAATCATTTCTACCTATGCCTCCATCATGGCCAGAACTTATGTTTATTTCTCTTTGATAGATTCTTCCCTTGAGTATTATGAAGTATCCTCCTATAACTTTCTTATTTTTTCATTAATGTTTTATTGTAGTTCAAGTACAGTAGTCTCCATTTCCCCTCACCACTCCCCCCAACATGAGCCATCCCTACCTCTGAACCTTGATCCTACCCATCTATGGTGTTGTCCATGGGCCCTTTATAAATGTTTTTGAAAGCCGCTACCAGTTTCCCCCCTTTTATCTCCTCCCACCTCCCCTCTGGTTACTGTCAGTTTGTTCTTAATTTCACTGTCTCTTGTTACATTGTGCTTGTTTGTTTTATACATCAGGTTCCACTTACAGGTGAGATCATATGGCATTTCATTTATATTTCACTGCCTGTCTTATTTCACTTAGCATAATGCTCTCCATTTCCATCAATGCTGTTCCAAGGGGGTAGTTGCTTCTTCTTTCTTTCTGCTGAGTAGTATCCCATCACATAAATGCCCTATAGTTTTTGATCCATTAATTTACTGATAGGTACTTAGGTTGTTTTCCAGCACTTGGCTATTGTAAATTGTGCTGCTTTGAACATTGGGGTGCATAGGTTCTTTCAAATTGGTGCTTCAGGTGTTTTAGGGTATAATGCCAGCAGTGGAATTACCAGGTCAAAAGGCAGTTCCATTTTTCGTTTTTTGAGGAAATTCTATACTGTTTTCCACAATGGCTACACCAATCTGCATTCCTGCCAATGGTACACTAGGGTTCCCTTTTCTCCACATCCTCTACAACACTTGTTTGCTTATTTGTTTATGATGGCCATTCTCACTGGTGTGAAGTAGTATCTCATTGTAGTTTTAATTTTTATCTCTCTGATGGCTAGTGATGCTGAACATATTTTCATATGTCTCTGGGCCCTTTCTATGTCATTCTTGGAGAGTGTCTGTTCAAGTCCTTTGCCCATTTTTTAACTGGGTCATTTGCCTCCCTTGATTGCAGTCATATGAGTTCTTTGTAATTTTGTAGATTGAACCCTCGTGTCTCTTTTTATGGCTTTTGTTTTGATGTCCCTTTGTTTGGCGTAAGTATTGTTACCTGGACTTTTTTTCCCTTTCCATTTGCTTTGAATGTTATTTTTTAATCTTTTGCTTCCAGTCTGTGTAGGTCTTTTGTTCTGAGGTGAGTCTCTTGTAGGAACCATATGTGCAGGTCATGTTTTCTTATCCATTCTGATACCCTGTGTCTTTTGATTGAAGCATTTAATTGATTTACTTTTAAGGTTATTATTGATAGGTACTTATTCATTACCACTTTACCCTCTTTATACCTGTGTTATTCACACTAATTATTTTTATTCCTTTTCTTAAAGCAGTCCCTCCAACATCTCTTGCCAGTTTAATGGAGAATAATCCTTTCAGGCTTCTGCTGTCTGATTTACTCCTTATTTCACATTCTGTTTTAATTGAGAGCTTTGCTGTTAGAGTTGTCTTGGTTACAGGCCTTAGGTTGTCATTATTTGGAATATTTCTTACTATTCCCTTCCAGCTAGTATTTTTCTCTTGAAAATTCAGCTGCTACCCCTATCTGAGATACCTTGTGTGTTACTAGCTCTTTATCCCTTGTTACCTTTAAGAATATCTCTTTGTCTTTAAAATTTGGCATTTTAATTATGATGTGTCTTGGAGTGGACCTCTTTGAGTTCATCTTGATTGAGACCCTCTGTGCTTCCTTACCTTGTGTGTCTTTTCCCACCTCAAGATTAGGGAAGATTTCTGTCATTAATTTTTCAAAACCAGATTCTATCCCTTGCTCCTCTTCTCCTCCTTCTGGTATTCCTATGATTCAAATGTTGCTGTTTCTTTATGTCTTGCTATTCCCTTAAGATATCTGTATATTTTTTTAATCTCTTGTCATGCAGTTGCTTTACCTGGGTATTTCTTTCTATTTTGTCTTTTAGCTAGCTTATTCTGTCCTCTGCTTCATCAAGTCTCTTTGTAATTCCTTCTAGTCTATTTTTTATTTCAGAAACTGTATTCTTCATTTCTTTCTTGTTTTTGCTTGTAGTTTTCTTTTACTTTTTCATGCTGTAGTAGTTACCACTCACTTAACTATATTTGTCAGTTAGTTTCTTGAGCATCCTTATAAAGTCTTTTGGATTCTGTACCTGATAGTATTCTTGCCTCCATTTCACTTACCTCTTTTTACTGGGGTGTCTTGTGTTCCTTTTGATTGCAGGTTCTTTCTTTGTCTCCCCATTTAGGTTACTCTTTCTGTTTGTTTCTCTGATTGCCATAGTTCTGCTTTCCAGCTATCTTTGTAGGGTTAACTTCTTTTTTTTTTTAATTTTTATTTTAGTCATTATTCAGTACAGTTTTTATCCTTTATTCCCATTCCAGCCCATCCACCCATCCCTCCCCTCCTCCCTCCCATTTCCAACCCCCCTAGTTTCTGTCCATGTGTCCTCTATATTTGTTCCTGTAAACCCTTCCCTTCTCCCCTGAAATTCCCTC
>JAPYXV010003239.1:0-12440 GCA_028533065.1 Trachops cirrhosus
TTTTTTACCTTGGCTAATGTAATTATGATGTTCCTTGGTGTGTTCCTCCTTGGGTCCAGCTTCTTTAGGACTCTCTGAGCTTCCTGGACTTCCTGGAAGTCTATTTCCTTTGCCAGATTGGGGGAGTTCTCCTTTATTATTTGTTCAAATAAGTTTTCCACTTGTTGCTCTTTCTCTTCTCCTCCTGGCACCCCTATAATTCAGATGCTGGAATGTTAAAAGATGTTCTGGAGGTTCCCTAAGCCTCTCCTCATTTTTTTTGAATTCTTATTTCTTCATTCTTTTCTGATTGTATGTTTTTTCTTCCTTCTGGTCCACTCCACTGATGTGAGACCCAGCTTTCATTCCATCACTATTGGTTCCCTCAGCATTTTTTTTCATTTCACTTAGCGTAGCCTTCATTTTTTTCATTTAATTTACGACCAAAATCAATCAGTTCTGTGAGCATCCTGATCACCAGTGTTTTGAACTTTGCATCTGATAGGTTGGCTATCTCTCAGTCGCTTAAAAGTATTGGTTCTGGAGATTTCATTTCGTCATCTGTTTCAGCCTTTTTTTTTTTTGTCCTGGTCATGCCTGTTACCTATGAGGGGCAGAGCCTTAGGTGTTCACCAGGGCGGGGCAACCCAGTCTCTGGGTTGTGATGCTGTATATGGGGCAGGGCTCTCTGTCAGACTTCAGTCCCTTCCACCACTTTCCCCAAGCAAACTGGGCCTTTCTAGTGCTAATTCCCATGTGGGTGGGCTTGTGCACCCCGTGGGTCTTTCCAACGACCTCTCCTGTGAGGCTGGGAGTCTCTCTCTGTGCCTCAACCCCCACAGGTGTTTTCAATCAGTGCCCCAAAGCTCTATTTTCCAGCACTGGGATCCTGGGTTTAGAGCAGTGCCTTGCTTCATAATCGCCACCTCGCTGGGTCTGCTGGTTGTCACCCCTCAGCTGGGGTCTGCCAGCCACCACTTGCACACCCAGGGTCCACCTGCTGCCATCTTGCACACTGGAGATGCCTTAAGGAGGCCCCTCTCCGCCAGGCTGCCCGATTCTGCCCCTCCTACCGGTTTGGATGAACCCGTCTGTTTTAACTCCTTGGTTGTCTGACTGCCAAACAGTTCAATTTTCTGTCAGTTCTGGTTGTTATTCTGTTTCTACATTGTTGTTGTCCCTATCTTGGTTGTGCGAGGAGGCACAGTGTGTCTGCCTATGTCTCCATCTTGGCTGGAAGTCTCTTCTTATCATTCTGATTGGTTGTTTTTAGCTTCTTTATGTTCCAAATCATTGATTTGATTCTCAGCTTCACCCACTCTACTGTTGTTCCCTGTCAATTGTTCTTTATTTCAATTAGCATATGCTTCGTTTCTGACTGGATCTTTTTTATGCTGCTGAGGTCTTCTCCTCACTAAGTTCCTTGAGCATCCTGATAACCAGTGTTTTGAACTCTGTGTCTGATAGATTGCTAATCTCCATTTTGTTGAGTTCTTTTTCTGGAGTTTTGTTCTGTTCTTTCATTTGGGCCATGTTTCTTTGTCTCCTCACTTTGGCAGTCTCCCTGTGATTGTTTCTGCGTATTGGGTACAGCTGCTATGACTCCCTGTCTTGGTAGCATGTCCTCATATAGTCAGTGTCCTATAGGGTCCAGTGGCACAGCCTCTTCTGTCACTCGAGCTGGGTACTCAGGGTGTGCCCTTCATGTGGGCTGAGTACACCCTCCTCTTGTAGTTGAAGCTTGGCTGTTGTTAGCAGGTCAATGAGAGGGATTTACCCAGGCCCGTCAGCTGCTGGGACTGGCTGTGACCACTGACCACCAACCTCCCCCATCCTTGGAGGGTCAGCTGTGCAGGGGCAGGGCAGTGGTGCTCCAACATGGTCTTTGCTGTCCACTGGGTGAGCAGACACTAGTGGTTTCCCAGGTGATGCAGGCAAAGGTCAGCCCCCACACATGTTTTTCCTGGGGTCAGCATGCATGAGCTACACAGCAATCTGAGATAGACTTGGAGATCCCCAGGTGAAGCCAAGCTGTGAATCTGTGAATCTAGGCTGGCAGTTTTCCATGCCAGGCCTGGGGGCCTACTGAGGTGAGCTATTGCTTGTGTGGTAAGATTTAGGAAGTTGTGAAGCATGAGACAAGACAAGCCACTGAGGTGGAAAAGTCACAGTTAACAGTTTGGGTAGGCCCATAAGTAAAGTGGGATGGAGTCTCCGGGGTTCTCCAGGGCAGTGAAAATAGTTTTAGCTAGGTTGTTGGGGTCTCAGATATGGCATCCACCTGCCAGATCTGTGGCTATTGGGGGAAGGGTTCAGAAATGGGACAATGGCCTCTGCCTACCTTTCTATGTGGGAGAAAGCTGTCCCCCAGCTCTTGCCTTGATGCCAGACACTTCAGTCTCTCCCTGTTTGCCACTGGTGCCTTTCAAGCCGCTGCTGGTGCTGGAGGGCACAGGGAGTGAAGCTGCATAAGTCTGTGTGTGAATTCTTTAAGTGGAACTGCTAGGACTCTAGAAGTTTCTTCCACCAATTCAGTCCCCACTGGTTCTTGCAGCCAGAAGTTATGGGGACTTATTTTCCTGGCACTGGAACCCTGGGCTGGGGGTCTTGGTGTGGGGCTGGGCTGTGGGTATATCCCAAGATATACCTCCTGAGTTTTTATCCACCACATGTGGGTGTGGGAGCAACCCAATCCACATCTCCACTTCTACCACTGGTCTGGATGGATGTGGTTTCTTTAAGTCCACAGTCATCAGACTTCCATTCACCTTGACTTCTGATGGGTCTGAGTGATGGTTCTTCCATATCTTAGTTGTAATTTTGATGTGGTTGTGCAAGGAGGTACGTGATGTTTACTTCTAATTCTTCCAAAAACTATTTCTTGTACCATTAGTCATTTTAACAAAGAGTCAGAGACCCTGCAAGTGCCCCCGATGGGCCCTGTGTGCAGTGGTGCTGCCCTGTGAGGGCAGACACAGGCCTGCTCCCTGAGCTGAGGGGGAAGGTCGCCCAGACCAGGTGAGCAGAGAGAACCCACAGACCAGCTGGTATGGAGGGCTGTCTGTGGTGTAACAAAAATGCACTTAAAAATATATTTTTAATTTAATAAGCATTGGATTATCACTCACAGTGTGTTATGCACTGTATAAGCATTAATTTAATCCTCTTACCAATTGGGACACCAGGAAAAGATGGTTAAGCCATTAGTTCAAGGTCACAGAGCTAGTTAGGCAGAACATCTGGAATTTGAACCCAGGCTCTCCACTCCTGAAGTTTAGGATCTTAGTCACCAGATTAAGCTTCTTGTGAGCAGTTAACAAGTGTGGAAGAAAGGAAGGAGTGGAGGTGAGATTTCAGTGATTTTTGTATTTATTTCTTGATATTTGAACTATTCCCGTGTGAGAGAAGACATTCCAAGACAATGTGATGTGACAGTAAGAGGTCTGGGCACTTTGGGAAGAGAAAGATCACTTTCAAAGGCTGAGGCTAACCCTTCGCAGGCTCATTTTTCTGGAAGAAGCAGGCCTGGGTGGTGGCCATCGCAGTGACCCTGCCTGCTCTTCTGGGGATCCTGGTGGGGGCAGGGAGCTTCCTTTGGCGACTGCAGAAGAAGAAGGAGGTCCTGCACCGGGAGAAGGAAAGGGAGGAAAGTGACAATGGTGAGACCCCACTGCAGGTGGGCGCAACCTCCCCACCCCAGCCCGCACCCACCACGTGAGCCTCCTTTGGAGCCCCTTGACGGGACTTTTTTTTCTGCTTATTTCCAGAGAAGCTTCAGGATGAACTCTGTAAGTCATGACCCCTGTCCCCTCACATCCTGGGGTCCCTGGTGACACATGTCACTGAAACCTCGTCTTGTTCCCTGCAGTGTGGAGAAAGTTCCAGTACCTGGCCCGTGAGTACCCGGACCCACGTCTTAGCCTCTCTGCTCCGATATTTCAGCCCCTTCCCTCCCCACTAGCCGCCCAGGGGAAGAAGTGAGGACGCTGATAGGGGGCCAGGCATAGAGCAGTATCTGAAATTTGCCCATTAAGTTGTCCACTTGTTCCTGGAAGTAGGCAGGAAATAATACAGACTGAGGTGGATGGATTCTAGCACACAGGTACACACACGTGTGCCCGGGGCCAGCCTGTGCCCAGGACAGCCAGGTCCAAGAGTAAGGTGGTCACCCCTTATCTGAGGGGGAGGTGGTCCAAGACCACAGAGAGCACCAAGCCCTGAATATACTAGGTTTTTTCTTTTTCACTGAAGGCAGGCTTCTCACTGCAATACCTGAATTGCCAGTATCACTGTTGTTGCAGTTTGGGGCTGTAATGAAGTAAAATAGGGGTGACTGAACACCAGTGCTGTGATACTGTGACCGTCCATCTGTCACAGAGACTCCTCGGTGACTAAGGTGGGGGCGTTCACAGGGTGGACGTGTTGGACTTGGGGAGGATTCATGAGGGGGCAGGCTGGAGCAGACAGGAGGGGACCTCATCACGCTGCTGAGACCGATGAGCAATTTAAAACTTATGAGTTGTTTTTTTCTGGCATTTTCCATTGAACACTTCCCCAGTACAGTTGACAGAATTTAACTGAAAGTTGGAAAGAAAAAAGTCAGATGAGGGGTGACTGCTGCACAGACACGGACAGGACAGCTGTGAGGTGACGCAGGGACAGCCCGTGCAGGGCCCCTGGGGGTCCTGAGCTGCAGCTGCTGGGAAGAGGAGGGGGAGCCGGGGAGGGAATAGGCAGAGGGAGAGGTGGGGAGGGTGGGGGGCAAACAGGAAGATGACAGGGGGGCACAAGGGAGAGAAAGGAACCGACTCAGATATGACAGTTCAGGGGACTGTCTGTCTCCATTGCAGGTGGGGACCAGTCTCAGGCCTATGCAGGTGAGTGACTCTAATGCTCTCTGGTTTCCTGGCTCCTGTGTGGGAAGCATGTACAGCCTTCCCTGCTGGGTGAGGAGTCATCACATCCAGCTCAGAGGCTCATTTTCTGTGGCTGTATCACCCCCATTCTGTCTGGACACTCAGAGAGGACCTTCCAGACCCAGTGTCCCCTCACCGTGCTGACACACAGGCCCACACCAGGCACAGCCTGGTCCTGTCCCCTGGGCCCACATGATGGAGGAAGCCCAGCACTGGGAGAGGTTTCAGCCTGGACGGCAGAGCTGTAGATGAGGAGAGTGGGTGTTGGAGGAGACTGAGGAGAGGAGAGAGAAGAGGCTCAGTGAGCACAGTGGGTGGGGGAGGACAGAAATAATGACCTTTCCTTGTCTGTGTCTCCTTCCTTCCAGAGTGGAAGATGGCCCTCTTCCAGCCTGGTGAGTGGGTCACTCTGTGTCCCCAGGACAATCCCCTGAGGACCCCGCTCCCTCCTTCACCCCGCTCCCTCCTTCCTCTCCAGCCCTTCACTGGGACAGTTCTGGGGGGTGACCTGAGGTCCTGGTCTCAAAGGTGTGCCCTTCTGCTGCCCAGGGACCAGGGACCAGGGACAGCAGCTGTGCTGGGGTCCACAGGTCTCTGTGGGAGGAAGAGGCAGGAGGGGTGGGGCTGGAGGGAGGGGCTGCAGGGAGAGGGAGGGGGTGACCTGACCAAGCTCCTGCCCCTCCTGTCCCTGTGTGTCCTGGAGTTATGCCGTGTTCCACAGTCACTCCTGCTCTGTGAGGGTTGGGACAAGGACTGAGTGAGGTGGTGACTGTGTGTTGGTCAAGCACCCACAGGAAACAGACGGCCTGTTTGAAGGGGATGCTTGTCCGACGGTAATGACCACGATGAAGTGAAAATATCTTAAGGACTAAAAGTAATGTGGGTGACTCCTAGAATAAAACAGACTGTGTTGTGGGGTGATTCACTCACAGGGGTGCAGGGTCAGAGAGGACAGAGGACCCCACAACCTGCACAGATGATCACTAAGAACACACCCCTTACAGCACTTTTTCACACTGTAACTCGGGCACTCATGACTGACAGGAACAGGGACAAAGAATGTGGCAGCACCAGCCACACCTCCTGGTGGTCCTGTGACAGGTGACCCTTTATAATCGACATGATCACCAGTGTGGAGTTGACCTCGGTGCTCCTGTCACTGTGGTTGTTAGTGACAAAAGTGCTCATGGCCGTGTTTAAGGAACACGGATGACCGTCACCTAGAGGCTTGGTGTGCTGGCTGAGGACAGTGAGGTGGGTCAAAGGTCACAGCATGAAGAGGTGAAAGAAATCCCTGACACAGAGATGGGGCTGAATGTGTCCACAGTGACAGGTGGGGTGACATTAGTGAAACCAACAAGGACGACTGGGCCCCAGGGCTCACAGTGGGAGCGGTGAGCACCCCTGGGCCGAGGGCAGAGGCACAGGGAGGACTCACTGGGCCTGGAGGAGGCAGCTGGGGCTCAGGGAGGGGCTCCTGGGAGGAGGGGCTGTGGTGGAGCATCTCCCTGGGGGACGTGGGGGTCAGCGCTGTGCCTCCTCTCCTCTCTCCTTCCCTGTTCAGGCTGCGCCTCCCCTTGGCCAAACCCAACAGTAACCAGAGCCCAGGGGCCCAGGGATGCTGTCCATGGAGGACTGACTCCTGGGGTCACAGGGGGTGGGGACAGGTGGGGAGTGGGCCCCAGAGCACATGGAGCCCCAGCCTGGCCCCGAGCACAGGAGAGACAGGTGTCTGTTATCACACCAGGCACTTCCTCCATGTCCAGCCTGGGGCTCAGTACACCACTCATGTGGTCTAATTCCACCCCAGAGATCAGTGTTTTTGCCTCCATTCACAGATAGAAAATTGAGACTGAAAATATTCCATAGCTGGTGTCTGTAGAAACAGAGACTGTTCAGAAAAGGACGTCATCCTGCTCAGGGTAGAGCCAGGGCTGACATTTAATCCATGTGACCGTACAGCACAGGTGGGCACAAACATTGCAGGGGGACAAACTGGAAAAAGTCAACCTCAACCCTCCTCACCCTCCCCTTCCTCAATGAACACAAGACCCCTGGAGGTTCTCTTAGCATGGCTGAGAGTCCAATCCAGGGCAGGATGGGGACCCAGGCTCTGGTCCCGAGCCCCCTGCCCTGACTGAGGTCTGAGAGCTGAGCCCACACTCCCCCAACCCTCTGCAGTGGATGTTATTCTGGATCTGGACAGCGTGCACCCCAAACTCTGTGTTTCTGAGGACCAGAGGAGCCTGCGGCCAGCACACAGAAAGCAGAACCTGCCAGAACACCCAAAGAGGTTTGGCTGGCATTACAGCGCAGTGGGCTGTGAGAGCTTCACATCGGGGAGACATTTCTGGGAGGTGGAGGTGAACGACCGGACACAGTGGCAAGTAGGGGTGTGCAGGGAGAATGTGGAGAGAAAATTGAGGGTTAAAATGAACCCTGACAATGGATTCTGGGTCATGGGGCTGTATCCTGAGAATGACTACAGAGCTCTCACGGAGCCCCGGACCAAACTGACAGTTGTCAGCCCTCCTGAGAGGGTGGGGGTTTTCCTGGACTATGAGCTGGGGGAGGTCTCGTTCTACAACGCCCTCGATGGCTCTCACATCTTCACCTTTCCAGAGACCTCCTTCTCTGGGCCTCTGCGGCCTTTTTTCAAGATTTGGGTAAAGGACCCCACCCCCTTGACCATTCGCCCAGTCCAAAAATAATCGGGGAGATCCCTTGGGCCTGACCCAGGGCCTGACCCTTCCCTGGAGACCCCAGTGGTCCCAGGCTCAGCTTGAAGTAGAGTACTGCCTCTCGCTGCCCAGCCCGGAGCTGAGGGCCTCCTGAACAGCGCAACGTCTCAGCAAGAAAACACTCACCAAAAACAGACTGAGTGACGGGCTTCACTGACATTCATCACTAACATTATCCACACGAGGTGGATAAGGAGATGAGTTGCGGAAGGGGAATTAACTTTCCAAAGATGACCCAGTCAGCTTTGAACAAAACTTGCCATTCATAGATAACGTCAAATGTACTAGGGCTGTGCCCATTCCTTCGGGTGAGTCTCACTGACCCTCACTGCGACCCTGTGAGGCAGGTCTAGGTTAGATCTCCTTTCTAATTCAAACAGGAAGTGGTCCTGCTGGGGGGATGGTCAGCCTCTGCCCCTCCCCTCCCTCTAGTCTGCCTCTTTGCAGCCGATTGTCCTGTTGGGCAGGGTCATGGGCAGCCCTGTGGGTCCCTTCCCAGGGTACCAAGGGTAAAGGTCACTGCAGGTGACTATGAAGGCCACACCCCACTTGGATCCTTCAAGGTCAACTGTCAGAGCCGTAGTCCACCCCTTCACTGACTGGCTTTAAACCAGCCTGTGCCCTGTGAGCACAGAGCAGACCCACCCCTCCTACTTCACACCTGAAGGGCCTCTATGAGCAGGACTGTGGGAGGAAGGGGCAGATGGATGTCAGTGGAAGTTTTATCACATGTCCAGGACAGGGACACCCACCGCTGATCACTGACTGAGGTTCCCCAGGTTCCTGTCACCTGTGGGTCCTGGGGAAAGGCCGCTCTTCCTCATCATCGTCACTGTGACTGTTCACCATGTGTCCCCTCCACCCACATGTGGGTGTCAGGCCACATTTATTAAATGAAGTTGTCAGTAATGTTCACAATTCAATTGCACTTGTAGAGTTAAGCCCCCGTGTAGGGGACGGGTTTGTTTCAGTCTGGCAAATGGGACTCAGCTCTGCATGGAAAACCTACAGAAGCAAAGGGGTGGGCAGGGCCAGACCTTCAAGCCGAGTTTTCCCGGGGGAATCAGGCCTAGAAAATGCACACTGACTGTTACGTCTCGCTCTTGCTCAAACTCCATCACTCTGGTCTAAAATAACAAATGCGTATCGTCTGTCTTCAAGGTAATGTCCAAAGCCTGTGAGAATCCACCCAAGGACAGAGCTAATCAGCTCCCCACCATCCCCCTCTGCATGTTATTTTCATTTCCTTGATTGTACCTAAAATGTAGACAACAATATTCTATGTAAAGATGATAAATCTTTCTCTGATATAAGCCCGGAGAAAAACAATAAAAGCCTGTCTAGGCAAGGGTCGGGGCGCTCTCCTCTCGAGAGAGTGGCCGAGGCACTCATAGACACCCTGTCCCTGAGAGACTGGCCGTGCCGTCCCCTTTTTCTCCACAGGAATGCTGTGGCCTGTGCATTTATTTTCTCTTTCAGCCACAACAAGGCGGAACTCTGCTGGCCCGAGTCGGGCCCACGCCCACAGTTTACCTACCACACACTCACAGTTCAGCTCCCTCCAACATTCTCACACGACCCTTGCTGTGTTGGTTGTGCATCGCTGCTGTGATCCATAACCACACATTTCATGGCCTGACACAACACACATCTATGACCTTAGAACTTTGAAGGTCAGAGGTCAGCATGGCTGTTGCCGGGCAGAAGTCAAGGTGCAGCAGGCTGGGTCCTTTCTGGAGGACCCGGGGACGAGTCTACGTTGCTGACTCTGGTTGCTGGCAGAGCTGAGTTTCCTGCAGTGACAGGTCCCAGGCAGCTCTTCTTGCTGGTGTCAGAAGACCTGAGACCCATCCAGGCTGGGAACATCTGGAGTCATTCTCACAGGGACAGAAGTGAGGGCACAAGTCAGGTGAAGGACACTACTGGGAGGCGGGTGTGGAGAAGGTGACGCCATGGCTGTGGGAGTCTGTGCAGACCGTGATCAGATGGAGGGGGGCCCCGGCTGGTCCCTCAGAATTGCTTCTGAGCCCTGGAGGGTGACTTCTGGCCTTTCAAGTCATAGTACACTAATCTAGATGCCCAAGGACAGTGGACAGGTTTGCCTGTGGTGAAGAAAACCTTTTATTGAAGAATTGTCAGCCTTTGTCTTGACCTTTTCCCTGACCTGCCCAGTGAGGGATTTGTGGTCAGATCACCCCATGAGATCACTGAGGTCACTGATTTGTTCCAGAGCCTTCTCCACTTGCAGCACCAGAGCCTTGAGAATGAAACAGAGCGACAGGCATCTTAAAGTTCAAAGTCCAGATAAATAGATAATTCTGGTTTCACTTTCTGCTTGGGGATTTATTGTGAGAATTCCCCTTCTTCCTTATTTGGGCATCGTCTGTCCCTTCTCATTATCAAGCCACATCCAGGGACTGTCACTGTGTGTCCTGTCTGTTGCTTCCCCAGAAGCCCTCACCTCCAACCCTGGTCTTCATCTGACCTGATCAGAGCTCCCCCAGTGAGAACAGCCTTTTCTTCAGGGGCAGTTTGTGAAAACAGTTGGTGGCAATGATTTAACTTGCATCTGCCTCAGATGGTTGATGCTCAACAGTTGGTGGTAGAGAGAGGCTCACCCCTGCCGTCCATGGAGGGGAGTCTCTCTCCAGGTGACAGATAAGCCCCTTTCTACACAAGTGACAGCACAGCTCAGCCAGCAGGAACCTTGAGCAGCCACCCAGGGCACTGGAGCCTTTGTTCCCCAACCTCAGCCCTGGAAGGTGATGCTCAGTTGTTTGGAGCATTGTCCCCCCACACACCAAAGGTTTGGGGTTTCACTCCCAGTCAGGGCACCTCCCTAGCTGAGGGACTGATCCTCCATTGGGGTGCTTATGGGTGGCTGCCAATCAGTGCTTCTGTCTCACATTGATGGTTCTCTCTCTCCTCTCTCCTTTCCACTCTCTCTAAAATAAATAAATATATTTTTTTCATTAAAAATATAGGTGGTGAACTTTTCAAGCTTTCATTGGCTTTTTGATGGGTTCACTGACCTAATTACACTGACAAGCCTCTCTGTTCATTCACCCCTCCCTGCTCCCTGCAACACTCTGGTACAGGACGGGGTGGACAAGTGCTGGTCCCCTGCAGGAGCAAGGCTGTGCTCTCTCAGGGGTGAAGCTGTGGCTTCCTGGTGTGGGAAACAGGCGTATACTCCCCAGTTGAATGAGCTGATAGTCTTATTTCCTTCTCTCTTTCCTATTAGTAACTAGTGAACTACCCACAGTAACTCCGTGTGGTTACTTTCAGTCTCTGAGTTTGTAGACTTCACTGTGCAGGCCTCCCCTGAGCTTGCAGCTGTACAATGTGGTCCCTTTATCACCTAAAGGAGGGAGTTACGAATTACACGGAATCATTCCCTCTAGACCAGGGATCTGCAATATCTTTTGGTTTAAGGCCTGGATACTGCAGATTTGTGGCTTGTAGGTCCTGCCACAGCTCCACTAGGAGACTTAGATGACTGTGTTACCCTGAGTTTCCATCCTTGTCTCTTGAAAGAAAAGAATTGGGACCAGGGACACTGATTAACGCAAAGGCCGGTTCACTGAGACTCTGCAGAGGATGAGAACCCCGAGCTGGGCCTCGGGGTCCGTGCCCCACCTGTGGGGTGAGGGGTTTTCACTCCTTGGGAACAGAAGTGCTTGGGTGAACCCACCCAGGTGTAAGCTGGCCAGCTGTTTCCTCTTTAGGCATGCTGGGTCCCACTGAAGTCTGGGTAGTGTCAGTAAAGCAAGGCATTCTGGGATGGTGCAAGACTTGTTATGGGGTGCAGGAAGGAGCTATCCCAACCAGGTATTGAGTTTGTGTCTGGGACTGTGGCTCAGCTTCAGATCTGGAAACAAATGTAAGGACGTCAGGGTCGTTGCTGGGCCGAGGTTTACAGCGGCCTGTTGTGCTGCCCCAGCTCTGGCGGGGCGGGATCCAGGGAGCACTTTGTGGGAACTTTGTATTCAGTCTGCCTCAAGTGGGTCGGCCCTGTCCCACTGAAACCTGGTCTGTGGGTGCTGACATTTCCGTTTCCTGTAGCTGTGACTTGTCCCCGAGTAGTTTGGAGATTCCCTGTGTCTCCACTACAGAAACGCCACTAGCAGGAGGGCTGTGGAGTCCGGCCACATCCTACGCTCGGGACCTTTTCTTAAGTGATAAAACTCTTCATTGTTTTCCCCAATAACACGGTCTGACCCCGCAGGGTGTGGATGGAGAGCCCGTGCTCCCACCCCTGCCGCCCTCAGTAAGTAACGAGGGCCCTCCCCTCCCCCTCACCGTGTGTGGTTAAAACATGGAGTGAAGGAGCTCCGAGGAGAGGCCGTCAGAGGAGATGGCATCACCGCCGAGACCACCGCCGAGGGAAATCAACAGAGGGCCTTCCCGCAGACACACAAGTGGGATTTCTGTCGTCTGTGCATTTGGCCAGAACACGGGACTGACCCCGCTTCTGTCTTCACGGGAAACGGGAGGAAGACACGTGTCTCAGGGAAGCCCCGTGAGATCGAGGCAGAGACAGCATGATGCTTCCACAAGCCTGGAACCGCCAGAGACTGTTGGCACCCCCCTCCCACCCCCACCCTCCACCATCGCCTAAACCGGGGCAGGGGCTGGACCCTGCCCACCGGGACTGGAGCTCAGGCTTCCAGCCGCGGGAACCGAGACCACGATGCTCTGCTGTTTAAGCCGCCCCGGGGGTGGCACGTGGTGCAGCCAGGCCGGGGGCCAAGGTGCAGCTGTTCAGGGTGTTCAGGGTCCTGTGGTCTGTAGTGAGAGGTAC
>JAPYXV010003240.1:0-12440 GCA_028533065.1 Trachops cirrhosus
TCATTGCAGCACAATTTACAATAGCTAAGTGCTCAAAAATAACACTTTTTGTTTGGGGGGCAATAACAACTCTTTTTCATCCCCAAACATGCTGAATACAATATACTAAATCAACAATACAATTTCAGAAAAAGACATGTTTACTTACTTACTTAACATAATAGTTTTTAATAAAGAATATCATGTGGGACAAATTCTAATTAAGCATCATCTTTGGATGAAATAAAACACTTTTGCTCTGCTAGGTGAGAAGGAGGAAGTGGTACCATCTTCTGAATAATCTATTTTGTACAAGTATTTCCCATGTGTTTTGATCATGTTTAGCCTGTATTTTGTCATAGTCTCAAGAAAAAGAAAATTTTTATGCAGTGGGTCGATTGTGTTCACCAAAAAGGTAAGTTCAAGTTCTAAACTCTGGTACCTGTGAATGTGACCTTATTGGGAAATAGGGTCTTTGCAGATGTAACCAAGTTACAATAAGCTCGTACTGGAGGGTGGGTCCTTATCTAGTGACTGGTGCCCTTACAGGAAGAGGGAAACTTGGAGCCAGAGACACAGAGGAAGATAGCATGGGAAAACAGATTGGAATGATGCGTGTAAGTTGTAGAATGCCAAGGACTGCCAGCAATCACTGGAAGCTAGGCGAGAGAAGTAGAAGAGATTCTCCTTCAGAGGCTCAGACAGCTTGCGTGGGCTTTTGCACTTGATTTTGAACTTTTGGCATCAGAACTATGAGAATAAATTTCTGTTATTTCAAGCTACCTGATTTGTGATAATTTGTTAAGGCAGCCCTAGAAAACTAATAAATAACATATCCAATTTTGGTATCAAATACCTGTCTGAAGATAAACACCAACTGCTCACTTATCCAATATCTTCCTTCTTGATGAATATAATAAACTTCATTATAATTTATCTTCAACCTGTATTTTACTTTCATACTACTGTTTATTATTTATCTTAACTTGTTTTCATTGTTTAGTGATAACTATTTATCTCTCTCTATATTCCAGTCTATGAAAGTTGTTTGAAGTTTGTGGATTGGGATTGTATACTTCATCTTTTTCCTTTAAAATTAATGGATTTTGTTTTCAATTTGGGGCAAGGGTTTTGGGAAAAAAATTGAAATCATTAGATGAGCTACAGACTTTACGTGATTCTGATAGTCACAGCGTGAGAAAAGAAAGTGTCTTCCACATGGCTGAGTGGGTGTGTTGGTTTCCTGGGAACACAGTAATGTAATGTGTTATTGTAAACAACTATTAATATATTTTTTTTAAATTCATGTGTAGAGGGAGAGGAAGTATGTCAATTTGCCAGGGAAAGAATAGAAGAGTAAAATAGAAAACAGGGGAGAAGGGAGCTTGAAAAGCAGTTGGGAGGAGCAAAATGAGACATCCTAGAGAAGGAGTACATTTTACCATCATTCTTGCACTCTGACACTTGAATATTAGTCATCAGCTCCGTTTATCAAATTGTTGTGTGATTTACAGATTAATTTGTTGGACTTCATATTTAATTGACAGATTACACTTTAACTCACATCCTTCATATCTGAACAAACAAATATCACTTTGTCAAAGAGTATACTGACCACTCAAATTACGTGACCTGACGCCCCTCCCTAATTCCTTTACTTAGGAGCTCCCTCACCTCCCTCCTTTCTATTGCATTTACCGCATTCTAACAAGATTGGGACTTTGCTCATTGTCTTTGTTTTGGTCAGCTTTCACCACCCCCTAGAACGGAAGCTTCTGGAACTCAGACACCTTAGTCACTGATGAGTCCCATGGATCTAAGGCAGTGTCTGGCATATAATAGGGGCTGATTTTTTTAAATGAAGGGATGTATTTTCTTTAAAATTAATCTGTTGTGGCATTTTCAGGGCTTTTTAAATCTTTCACCTCGTATTTTATATATACCTGTCAGAGTTGTATATTGAACTAGGAATTCATTGGCTTGTGTGTTCTCATTCTATCATGTGACATGGAATTATGCATGTTTAAGGAGGAGTAGTTGTTGCTTGACCTGCTATTTGCCTCCTAAGATATATCTATACCATACTTCAGTAAGATGTTGGTGAATCCTGATGAAACACATCTACTCTACTTTCATCTCCAACTCCTGGTCTCTTCGACCTTCTAAAACTGCCATAGATTATTGAAAACATGACTGCATTTGACATTAGTTCAATAAAACAGTAGTTGCAGATGCTCCATTAAAGGTTTAAAAACAAAATTGTCAGCCAAAGAAAATGGCTTGGAAATGTCTGGCCATCACTCCAGGGCTGCAGGAGTAAGTTTTCTGGCAATGAGGGAAGCAGGGCTCCCTGCTTGCTGACACATAAATGACTAAATTGGAGAGATTTCTTAGCCTGTCTGCTAACCAGTGGTGTGGATGTGTAACTGGATGCTGGTACTGCAGTGCAGTTGTAGGTGAAAATCCAAGAGGTGATGAAAGACAATCTACGGTAATAGAATTGGAGGAACTCGGGGAATTGGATCAACCAGGTATAATCTTGCTGCTCCCTCTTTCTCATTTGTGTAAGTGTTGTTTTTTTTTCTTTCTTTCTATAATCTAGAAAGTATAAGGAAATACTTTCCAATTTAATTGATGGCTCAGTCTGGCATAAGCGATTCCACATGGTGGTTGACAAATGACTCTTGGGTTAACCCCTCCTTTTATTCAAGGAATAGACAAATAAATCTAGCAGAATTTTCTCTTTTTTCACTGGAACTATCACTTGGGCATCAATTTATCTATCCTAGATGAAATTTTAAATATTTCATAAACTGATGAAACCTTCTGTTCTTGGTTTGAGGGGAAAGTGGAATATCAATAATAGAATTTTCTTACATTCCCGGTCATTAGGTTGATGGATGGTTGAAGGAAAAGCAGCATCCTGGGTTTTGTAAGGCATGTCTACGCTTAGGTCAGATTATATGGTGACTTGCAGTGTAACTATACTAGTATCTTTTTACACAAGAAAAATTTCTTTTAAATAACAATACCAATTTGGGGTTGCTCAAGGGATTTAAGAGAAAGGTTTGGAATATGACAGTGCTAATATATACTTGGAAGGTCAAAAATTTTCTGCTAGAGAATAGTTCAACATGCTCATTCATCACATTCCACGTTTGCTCATGTAAAACAAAGACATACAAATACGTTCAACTACTGTACCGCACAATTACACTTACAAAAAGTACCTCTGACAATTCACAGGATTCACCCTGATATTATGTTTACATCGTAGATATGTCTGATTGCATTGTTTCCAAAACTCATGGGGAGAGATATGCTGGATGAAAATGTCAATATCTTTCATGTATATGACACATTTCACCTAAAAATGTCAATACACTATAAATCAAATATTCTGAACTTAACAAGAATCAAAATTAGAGGAAAGAAAGTTAAAGCTTTCTTCAATCTAATTAGCTAGGCTATATGGGAGATCTGGCTTTTGCAACATTCTTGGAAAATTTGGTTTTGGATCCCCAGGCTGTGATCCTCAGAGGAAGATGGCTGATGCTCATACACATCACTGAAGCCAAGTGGTGGGATGATATACAGCATCCAACCCATTTCTGTGAGTAAATAGGCTCTAGCCTTTCTGGCTGGGTTTCTTGATGCTGGAGAAGACATCACACTTTTTGGAAGTTGAGTCTGAACCAAAACTTAATGACTAGATCTCCTGTCCTCTCTCTGTGTGGTCCTGGGTGACCAAGGAGCTCTGGGAAATTTGATATGGCTACATCCAGTTTAAATGCTACCCCTGGGTGGTCTTTAGCAGTTAATGGAGTTTGGTTCTGGGACCATCATAAGAGATTCAGAGAAGTCCAAAAATGTTAGCCTGGACAAGGTCCAGTCTGTTAAGAATGATGATTACTCCTGAGAATATCAATATAATAAGTTGGAAGGACTGAGATAGTTCGGTGACAATGTATAGATTATGCCAAACACACCTCACCAACTCTGCTGCCAACTTTGTTTAGCATCTTCCAAGGCCCAACTCAGATTGAGCAATAACTGGAATGTATCAAGGCAGGTGGTCTGAACTTTCTAGGAATTTCCTTATGGCTAGGAAGACAGAGAAATTTGTGATTATCTACTGAAGTTCAGTGATTTCTGTAAACAGTATCAACCCTTAAATATATATACATTAATAAAATGGAACTGAGATGCAGCTAATATTGAAATAATTTGTATTTTACTATAAAAAATAATGTGTAGTGCAAAGAGCATGTGCTTTGGGGACAGGCCAACCCTAGGTTCCAACACCCACTCCACATTTCCTGGCAGAGAGACTGGCTGAGACACTTGGGGGCTTCATCCCAAGAGGTAGTCCATGCAGAAAATATCAAGAAATGTTTAAAAAGTGTTCAGACATATTTATATGTGTCAATGTTTTAAGGAACATCTCACATATTTTAAGAGTAAAAGAGTTTTACTAAGCCATTGGGTTTGGGATCAGAAAGATTTGGGTTGACAGTGAGGAGGAGCATTTTCTTACCTCCTCCCCACAACAGGGTTCTTCTTATACAAAGTCAATATTATCTACCTTGTGGAAGAATTACAAAGACTAGATAAGATATGAAGTGCCTGGTACGTTGCCCAGCGCATTCTAGGTGCTAAATCAATGCTATCTTATATTCCCTCTGTTTCCAACGTTATGGCCTCCCATAGCTACCGGGATCTGCTGTTGATGATAAAATATTGAACAGATAAAGCATGGATCTGGACCATTCTGGAAATTCTTTTGTTCCTTTTTCCTTCATGTCAAGAAACAACAAAGAGAGGCTTTTTGCCCTTGACGTGGAGTCTGGAGAACATGTTTAGAAGCCCAGGGCAAGGATAGGGAACAGAAGATCTTCCCGTGCATCTCTTGAGGCACAGCCCATATAGGCCCCAGGGAGGGTTCCTGGTTTTTCCAACCCCATGGACTGAGTCCTCAGCAGAGACCTGGGAGCAGGCAGTCTTTTGCTGGAACCTCGATAACATTCCGACCACCTTCCAGCTGCTTCTCTCCTGGCCCAAGAGCTGAAATCTCCCAGCTTTTCACCATTCAGGATATTGAGACCATAGAAAGTAGAGCCCACATTTGCTCCTGAGTTCCAGTTAGCAGCACAGGAGATAATACCATTTCTCAGGGGGCCAATAGGCAAAGAGGATACTAAACAGAGGACTCAGAACAGGCCTCCTATCACACAGAGCTGGAGGGACAGGGACAGCTTGAGTCAACACAGTAAAAATAAGAACATTTCAGGACATTCCCATGCATTGTCTGTGTACATAGATGCTATTTTTTTTTTTGAATTACAGACATTGTTTTAAATTATACACCAGCAAAGGAAGTAAGAGAGGATAATTCTTGGTAAGCTATGAAAGGTCAAGTGGAAGAAATATCTTAAAGCATGGAACAAAAATACAGAGACGCAAAGACTTCGGGAGAAGTGAGGGAAACAAAGGAAAAAGGGGTCTTCCTAGGAAAACCAGATGGCACCTCGCTTTCACATCTCAGTAGAAAATGTCCTTGGAATTCCGGTCTCACGTATGTAATTCTCTGAGCGCTCAGCTTGAATGTCTAGCAATCACTTCAAATTTCATACATCTAAAACTGAACTTCCAATCTTTCCTCACCCGTTTCCTTTTGTAGCCATCCATGCTTGGTTAATGGAAACTTCATCCTTCAATTTGCTCAGACAAAAAATCTTGGGTTGTCTTTGACTTTTCTTTCTTTCACACTCCATACCTGATTTATCAACACATTTTTTTCAGCTGCAGTTGTGCTGAGTTTGATCACATCTAGCACATCCACTGCTGGCATCCTGATCAACATCACCATCGTATCTCACCTGTGTGATTTCAGTGGTCCACCAATAAATCTCCCTTTCCCTCTTCCCAGCAACCACAGGAATCCTGTTAAAATAGTTACTTCATGTCTGTCCACTGAATAAACTCTTGAATCGTTGCTCTCCATCTCTCGGTAAGAACCAAATTCCTGGTGATGACTCCTAGGGCCGTTTATGATATGCCCCTGCTTCCCATTCCCACTCTCTCCTACTGCCCATAACTTTGTGACCTCTCTTTATTATGACTCAGCTCTTTCTCACTCTGCTTTAACCCCAGTGGTCTCCTTGTTTCTTAAACATGGCAAGTATTCTTCCTTTTCTTTTTGGAATTCTACCCCCAAAGTCATTGCCTTCTCCCTTCCCTCCTTTAACCTACTTAAAAATTGTAAATATTTTTTGCTTTGTGTGTCTCCATAGCAATAATCAGCATGTAACATAATATATATTTTACATATTAACCTTGTTTACGCTCTGCCTCTCATCCCACCGTAGCCTGAAAAGTAAAACTTCATCGCTGCAGGAATTTATTGCCTGATTGCATCCTCAGGAACTCCTGTATATGGTGTTGGCTGAAGTTTCCTGACTGCGGCGGCAGAGTGGCCAGTGTCCGATGGGTCATGTCTGCAGTGGTGGTCTGGAGTCCACCCAGCAGACCCACATGGAGCCGCTCGACTGCCTTGCCAAAATTTGATAGGCACTAATTAAATAAATTAACTCCTTTCTGCGTAAAAGTGCTTAAGAGGGGAGGGAATTTCAGGGGAACTTCAAGGGAGAACGGGAAGGGTTTACAGGAACAAATATAAAGGGCATATGGACAAAAACTAGGGGGGTTGGAAATGGGAGGGAGGAGGGGAGGGATGGGTGGGTGGGCTGGATTGGGAGTAAAGGATAGAAACTGTACTTGAATAATGATTAAAAAATTAAATTAAAAAAAGTGCTTAAGTAAGTTTAATTTTCTGAGACTTAGCCATTGTATCATGCAGAAAAAGGAATTATCTGGAAATAACGTAAAGGATGGGGATTGCTTCATTCTCTGCTTCAGATCTAACACACAGGTCATCTGCCCATGGAGCCAGCCCTGTGTATTCTGGTGTTTCCCAGGCGTAAGATGACATTTTGGGAGCAAGGAGAGCATTTGGTCAGATCACAGAATACACTGTACTTAGTTGTTTGTTTGGATCTACTATGTGACAGCCATTGTTCTAAAAGCTTAACCAATATTATTATTTAATTCTCCTGACATGTGAGGTAGGAATTATTTCCCCATTTTTTACAGATGAGAAACCTGAGTGCTAGAAATTGAAGTGGTTTTTCTCAAGGTCACAGTAAGTGACAGTCTTTTCTGTATCTCTGTTCCTATTGCCCAGCTAGGCTGTCTCTCAGCAGCCATATCTCCTTCTGGATCCCATTTACACACACTTCTACCTTTTGCTGTTGCTTTGAAACTGTTTACATTTTAAATCTATTTTTCCCTCTATAATTCAGATTGGATTATTTCTCTGAATTTTTCTTAAGCCTACTGACTCTTTCTTCTGGCATTTCCAATCTATTATATCTAGAGGTAGGGGTTTGGGAGATTCAGACATCAGTGTGGACTGAAGTAAGGGTGGGTGTGAGACAGGATAGAATTAGCCCTCATCGGGTCCCTGGAGGAAGAAGAATAAGCAGCAGTAAGGTATTGTTTTTAATACTTAACATGTGTTCTGAGTCACCCCTCACTTACATTCTAAAGAGGAAAGACACTATGTTTTAGGAAGTTTCTGGCTGTGGATTTTTGCCATGTTGATCTGTAAAGTGGATAAAGCTGAGGCCCCAGGGATGAGGTAACTTCTTATTTCATATAGCTAATCCTGGAAACCCACATTTCAAACAAAGTGTTAAAATCAGAAATAACTGAATTAAATTCCTTGATGAAAGTTTTAAAAATGCAATTGAGGAAATTACATCATTATTGATGGAGATGCAACAAACGGAATTTTAAAAAGCCCTCATATGTGGATAAATTTTCACACATTAAAAAAAATATGTCCCTGGGAAAAATTTGCGATCTAATTTTTTAGCCCCCTGGTTTGCTTTGGCCCTGCACATAAGGACTCTGATCCTTCCATGACTGCTTCATGTGTATGCCGGATTGGGTGTTTTATTTATGACTGAATCTCAATTTATTCTTTGTCTCCAGATGCTTTTACGTGGCTCTCTCTCTATGGTAGGGTTCAGGGGAATAAAAGATGCAATTAATTTCAGTCCAACTGATTATTTACCAATGCCTTAAAAAAAGACACAGCTGGTTGCATGATTTATTGGCCTATGTACTTATTGAAATATGAATTGATTAATGGTCTCTGTCTAAACTTTGCTTTTGTTTTAATGGATTAATTATAATATGAGTTTTGGTCAGTTCGAGGTAATCCAAAGTAGGAAACAAAACAAAACAACACAAAAAATGAACGACGTAGGCCTCCTAATTTTCAAGGCGTTTGCTGGAGTATGCCATTTTCTTCACAGCTGTGTAGTCTAGAAGGATGTATCTGTTAGCACAGTTTTTGTGTATCACCTTGTGTAGCACAGTTACGTTAAAAATGAAAAAAAAAATCAGATTCTCTCTATTTTTCAGCATTCCTGAAAACAGCAATGTTAATTAGTTAACCCTCCTAGTTAATAAAGTTATTATTGAATATATAGATAATAGGATATTATAAATAATATAGTAGCACTACTATACAAACTGTATATGTCATTATTTTGATATCCATCTTATGGAATTTATTTAATTTTGTTTTAATTCATAAAGTTTATTGTAGTTGGTGTTAAGGACTGAATGTGTCCCCTCCAAAATTTATATGTTGAGCATATTTGGATATCAGGCCTTTACAGAGGTAGGCAAGATTAAAGGAGATCGTACGGGTCCCTAATCTGTAGGACTGGTGTCCTTATGAGAAGAGAAGGAGATAGCAGGGATGCGCATGGACAAAGAAAAGGCTGTCTGCAAGCCAAGGAGAGAGGCTGCAGGAGAAAGTAACCCCACCTGCACCTTGACCTTGGACTTCCAGCCTCCAGAACTCCGAGGGAATAAATTTATGTGGTTTAAAGCAGCCAGCCTATTATTTTGTTATGGCAACCCTAGCAAACCAATATAGTTGGAAACAGTTCTATATTTTAGAATTTAGTGCTGAAAAAGTTCATATCCATTTGTTTGTCAAACTACTAGTGTACATGATTTTACAAAGATGTCATTTTTAGACTTTAAAAAATTCAGTTTGGATGAAATTAAATGTATTTTCCTTTCTTTGAGCTTAACATGTTACTATATGTTTAAGCAGTAAATATTTTCACCATTATAACTTTTAACTATAATCTTACTACAAATGTTTATTACAAAATATTTAGAAAACAGAAGGGCAAGAAGAAAAAGTAAAACAATATTTATCTTACTGTGTAAAAATAATTATGGATTACATTTTGATATATCAACAGTAATAAAAAGCTTGAGGGATTTATACACCAGTTTGTTTCTTGGGTTTTAAAATTTACTACATGGATATTTCTGTATCCTTAAATGAATGTCATGTACACGCACACACACACACACAAACATATGCACCATAATTTTTAAAAACTTTGGCATCAAATCCTATTGCATAAACAGCAGAATTAATTTAACCAATAAATATTCTCTATGATAAATTGACAGATATATATATTTTTTAATTAACAAATGAGTATTCTCAGCTATTTCTCTTCTTTTAAAGTTTTCCCTACATCCTTTACTGTTTAGGTGGGTTCTAAGTGTGGGTTTTTCCTGTGTTGATCTAGGCAATGGATGAAGGACCTTGTAAGTCCAACAGGCTACATTAATTCATGCGAGGAAGGGACATGCCAGAAAAAAAATGAGATGAAAAAATGGAGAAAAGAGGCAAGAGAGAAAAAACAGCCAGAGCTCAACTTTAGAAAACAATTTTCTGGAGACTTTTTAGTAAAGAATCAGAGATATTGGGAGCAGCTGCTTTACTACAGTGAGTGGAATTTTAGGGTAGATACCGGGAGAAGGTTTTTGGAAGTTCTGCTGTGTGTAACACTAGAACTACCCATTCAAAGTTTTAGATGTAGTAAAACTTAAGTTGTTTTAGTGTTTTGGAATATAGGATGCTGTTTCTTTAAATTTTTAAAAAAGTAATAAAAACCACCACCTTTTTTTGTAAAACATAAATAATAGAGGGCATACATTTGTAGCTCAATCCTTGCATATACTCATAACTACTATAATAGTGAATATACACTATTATGAAAATGCTGATAAAAAGGATATGCCAAATTCAAAGGTTTTAATCTATATTTTCAATTTGTCTCATATCCACTTGTCACTATTTAAAAGAGCTTCTTTCCTGTCTTAACGTCTCTTCAACTTTGCCAATATGATAAACAATGGTATAAAATTATTATTTTAACTTGCATTTTTATTGGGTGTATGGATATTTTATTTCATTTTACATGTATGTCTAGCTCACTCTATTAAAGACAAATAATATTTCAAAATGTATATTTTCTAATAAATATGAAATTTAAGGTACAGTATTTTCATTTAAGTGAAATGCAAAGCTGCTATGTTACATGAAAATATCTATTTCAAATAATGGTGCAAATGTAACATTATAAAACTAAAAAAATGTAGTTAGAATTCTTGGGAAGTACTATTCTTAGTTATTATTCTTTTTTAGGATATGGATTATGTTTCTGAGTTAGGAGGACCAACTTTCAGATTCAATCTTAGGTATAATCTTCAAAAAAGGACTCTTTTGATAGATGATGTCTGACAGATTCCAAAACTTTATCTAGTTGCACAGAATATTGATGACTAGACAAACTCATTTATGGTTTTACTTTTTCTTACCTCCTCTCTAGTTTGAGTACACGATCCCCTACCTCCAATTTAAGCCTTAAGTGTTCACCTATATTCTTGATCCCATTACTGTCTCGGATATCTTTGTCTTTTCTTCTCAGTGGTTCCTTCTGCTCAGTGCATAAAAGTAATAGTCCTTCCCATGTAAATGCAACTACTCTTGCCTATACGTCTACTTCCCCTTAAACTATTTTTCTTCCCTTTTCTTCTCATTTAAATGTCTTGAACAGTTCTCAACCCATAGATATTTACATATAATTATAACTTATTTACATTCCACTTACATTGCTCTTGCTGAGGTCACAATTAATTGCCTATTTACAAATTTGATGGGTTGTTTTCAATCTTACCTGACCCTTCTGCTACTCTAACACGACTTTAATTTCTTAAATTAAATTAAATTTCTTTACTTTCTGTATCTGCTTATCTTCTCAGAGAGCACACTTTTTATATCTCCTTGATCGTCTCAGATGCTGTCTTTGTAGGTCCCTTTACAGCACCTCTTCCTTTGCTTCATTTCAGGTTTGCTGTTCTCCTGACACATTTTATCACTCTGCCTACTCTGCAATGTAATCTTGCAAACTTCCTGCAATTTTGCAGTCTTCCATTTTGCTCTTTTTCTTCTTTTGCCAAGAGTTTAAATATATTTTCCCATCATCCTTTGAGCTCCATTATTTCCCATGGGAATTCAGAATTTGATTACTGTTCCTCTGTTTGCAAAGTCTTATTTTTTCTATTCACTTGCAATATTTTCTCTGTGCACTTGATTTTAAGCAGGTTATGATGTTCCTCCTTTGTATTTATTCTACTTGAGCTTTGTAAAAAATCTGAATCTGTAAACTTAAGTTTTCCATCAAATTTGGGTAAATTACAGTCAATATTTTAAAATATGTAATCTCCTTTTCTGTTATATCTCCTTCTGGATCCCATTTACACACAATTCTACCTGTTGCTGTTGCTTTGAAACTGTTTACATTTTAAATCTATTTTTCCCTCTATAATTCAGATTGGATTATTTCTCTGAATTTTTCTTAAGCCTACTGACTCTTTCTTCTGGCATTTCCAATCTATTATAGCTATATCTATATATCTATATATGTATATACATAAATAGTAGATGTATACAGATATATACACACATCTATGTAGGTCTCACTTTTTCAATAACAGGCATGTTTCCCTTTACAGTTTTAGCATTGTTAAAGCTAGTAGTTACTTTAAAATCCTTGTCAGATAATTCTACCACATGGATCATCTTGTGGGTTCCATCTCAATTAATTATATTTTTTTGAGTATAGGTCAAATGAATAATATTTCCCTTCCCTTTTTTTTTGGTAGGTTGAGTAATTTTAGATTTTATCTGGAATTGTGAATTTTGGTGTGTAAAGACTCTGGATTCAGTTATGCTCCTTTGAAGACTTTTGTTATTGTTTTTTAATATGACAGATAACTTGGCCAAACTTAAATTGTAAGGTGTTTCTTTTGTGATGGGAAACAGCTGTAATCTTAATATGGTAGCATTCATTTGGGCTGAGTCACTTGGAATCTGCTCTGTGTATGCATGGTTCAGAGGTCAGGCCGATATTTTAGTGCAGTTTATTTTAAAATTTGGGCCTTCCCCTTTCTTTCTTTCTTTCTTTCTTTCTTTCTTTCTTTCTTTCTTTCTTTCTTTCTTTCTTTCTTTCTTT
>JAPYXV010003241.1:0-12440 GCA_028533065.1 Trachops cirrhosus
GACCAGGGAGACTTGGAGACAATTTCCTATCCTCTGAGAGACTTAGAGGTGGGAAATAATAAAATGATAATAGTTAACAGTGAGTGCTTACTATGTGACAAAAACTTAAATCGTTTAATTTCACAACAACCCTAGAACATTTACAGTTATCCCACTTTACAGATGAGGAAATTGACACCCAGAAACGTTAAGTAGAGTGCCCAAGGTCACAGAACCAGAAGGTGGCAAAATTGGGGGTTGAAAAGGCAGGCAGCCTGACTTCTGAATCTGTCCTCTTAACCACAGAACGCGACTGCTGAGCAGTTAGTGAGTGCTCATTCCACACACTGGCGTTGTGCTAAGCCCAGCTCATCTCTCTGAGGTTGGGCAACTGTCCAAGGCAGATATCTTTGGTTCCATTTTACAGGCAGAAATCTGAACCAGGGAGAAGTGAATGAAGTCACTCGCCCAAAGATCCCCAAGAAAGCGTGGAGCTGGCAGTTGGGTCTCAGTGTCTATCTGTTCCTTACCACTACACTATGTTGCCTGTGGGGCTGGAGAAGGGCACCGCAGGCTGAGCCTGAGTGTCCAAAGAGAGCCTGGGGAGGGAGGGGATGAGGGGAAGAGCTCATTGGCTGTTCTGTCTGGAATAGGAGGGATCATAAGTGGAGGAGGGATTTGCTGGGGGCACAGAGGATGGTGTGGGGAGGGGAGTTTCAGCTAAGGTAGTGGCTGGGGAAAATTGATTGAGGGGCTCCCCACCCCTGTTTGGGGGGCCCTGCAGTGAAAACTTCCTGATCCTGGAGTAGAAGGAAGAGGTTTCATGCCAGCCAGAGGCCCCCTGAGGCCTGGGGAGGAGGAGAGAAAGACAGAAATAGAAACAGAGCAGGAGGGAGGGGAATGATCTGGGCAAACAGGGTGGGAGGCAGCAAGGGCAGAGGCACCAGAGAATCAGGCCAGGAGGCTCCCTCACCCAGTGACCCAGCCACACTTATCTATCTCAGTCATCACGACTCCTGGGCACTGAGGGCTTCCCACACGCCAGGCACTGAGCTCACAAACCCTCCCTGATGCATGAAAAGAGAGCATGCAACCCAGCACCGGGCACATAACGCTCACAAAATGAAGTTACTCAGATAGTAAGCAGGATCGCATTTATACTCTGCAGCTGAGATGTAGCGTGTGCACCCACCTTCTCCAGGTGAGGAAACAGTTCAGAGGCTAAGGAACATGCCCAAGATCATACAGCCAGTGTATGGCGAAGCCATGACTAGAAAGTTTACTGCCTCCAAATTCTGCACACCTAGTCATCTGACTATATTGTCTCTAAATCACCCGATAGAGCTTTATTGAGCATGTACTATGTACCTAGCCCTGTACAGGGGATATAGCACTGAACAAAATAGACAAAACAGGAAACCCCTGCCTCTTGAGGGGAGAGAGTAAACAAGCCAGTAAATATGTAATGAGTGTCTGGTGGTAAATCAGTGCCATGAAATGAATGAAGGAGTGAAAACAAGTTGATGGAACAGGATGTCTGAGAGGCCTACTTTAGATTAGTGGGGGTGGGTCAAAGAAGGTCATATTGGAGCTGAAGAAATCCACTGTGGGAAGAGCCAGGGAGCGGCATTCCTGGCGATGGAAATAGCATGTGCGAAGGCTGTGAGACAGGACTGTGCTTGGTGTGTCGGAGGCAGTGTGTCTGGACTGGAGTGGGGGAGGAGTGGGGGAGAGCACCGGGGAGAGGCAAGCAGGGAGCAGATTGTGCAGAACCTCGTGGTCTGTGATCAAGAGTCAAGATTTTAGGGAAAAGTGGGCACCACAAGAAAAAAAAGAGTGAAGATTTTATTCTCAGAGCTATGGGAGGACAACGAAGTTTGTGAGCAGCGAGCACATATGGTCTGATTTTGGTGGAAACCCCAGCTTTGGAGTGGGGTGCACCTGCCTTCAAAGCAAAATCAGGAACTGCCATCCCAGAACATGACACCCATTTATTGACATATTTGGGGCCAACACAGTCCCTGGTTTAGCCCTTTGGAGGACACTCACCACCTTCTTCCTCTTGTAACCCCACACCCTTCATTTAACAGAGAATCAGTGCCAATGGTGTGCTCGTTCCTTCAAAATTAAGGGCTTTAAACCCGAGGAACAGGTACACCAGTGAGAGATGGCATGGTATGTTCCAGGAGGAGTGTCTGAGCATCTGGTGTGTGTCTGGCACTGTGGATGTGGCACTGACCAAGACGGACCTAGTCCCAGCCCTCCCGGACAGACAGATGACAGAACAGCCGTGATGGGAGAAGGAAAGGAGACTGTGTGAGCCCAGAGGAGCTGCCCGACCCCGCCTGCAGGTTCAGGGACATGTATTAGTCAGAGCCTTTTCGTAGCAAGTGACAGAACTAGCTTAACAGAAGAAGCATAAAAAGCAGGCATTTGTTGGCTCATATAGGTAGAAAGGCGACAATTTAGGGTAAAGCTACAAGGTACTTGGCCTTAGAGACCTCAGACTCAACCCCACCAAGACACTCTCCTACTCATTTCACCATCTCAGTGCATATTATCAGTCCAACTGCATGTGCTGGGAAAATGGACATTTATTTGCAGGCACAGACCCAATCCTTCCAGCACCGTAGCCCAGTGGGAAAATGGCAAAATCTCCAGTCTAAATAAACAAAAAAAAAAAATCCCAGGGAAGGGCTCAGATTGGCCCAATCAGTGTCACAGGCCAGCCACCCTGGCACTGGCTGTGGCATCTGAGTGAATGGAATGCTTTGATTGGCCAGGTAGTGGTTGGTTTAGCCCTCGCTATTCAGGTGTCTGGGTTGGGGGTCTGGGGAACAGGGGTGGCTAAAATAAAAATTGGTTGAACCATATGAAATTGCCAGTTTTATAGGTCAGAAATGGCAAATTATTGGCAATTTCATATGGTTGACCCTAAAACTCACCAGCAAAGTCAGATGGGAAAGTTTGTTTGGCTTGTAAAAGTAATGGAAATCCCAGTGGACCACTCAGAAGGGTGTTTGGTAGAGGAGGTGGTATTAGTTGAGACTTAGGGGATGAGCGGAAATCAGCCAGGTAAAGACACGGTGGTGGTGGAGAGAGGCAGGGCATGTTCCAAGCGGAGGAAACAGCTCATGCAAAGTCACGAGGGAGGGCCTGGGAAGGCTGGCCACTGTGATAGGTCATGGAGTGCTCTGACTGAGCAAACCTGAGTCTGTGTCCAACCAAATGAAGGATCAGGAGGGGAGCTTTAGCAGGAGAAGTGGATTTGGGACAGGAAACCCAAAATATATACAGTTCAGAACTTCTGTGCTAGACCTTTGCTTCTCCATGTAGAGATTTGCAATCTCATTTCCACTACAGGAGTCATATTGAAGGGGGTCATTTGCCCGAAGTCAGACATGTCATATGAGTCCAAAGTTTTTGTAAATGTTTTTATTTATTTATTTATTCATTTATTTTTAGAGAAACGGGAAGGGAGGGAGGAAGAGAGACAAAGAAACATCAATGTGTGGTTGTTTCTCTTGCGCACCGCCCCACCCCGCCCCCCAGACCTGGTGAACAACCCAGGCATGTGTCCTTGACTGGGAATCGAACTGGCGGCTCTTGGGTTCACAGGCCAGCACTCAATCCACTGAACCCACCAGGCAGGGCAGAGTCATAATTTTTTGTTGTTGCGTATTAACTGACTACCTTTTCTGGATTCTGTGCTGGGCATGTAAGGATGGGTTTGTGAGGATTCACTTGACTGCAAACAAAAAACTTAATTAATATAACTGAAGACATTTTGTTATCTTATTTAATAAGAATTCTGGAATTAAGGGGTTTGGAGGTTTGGTGTAATGGCTTATTGATGTCACCAAGGACCATTTCCTACCCTTCTGGTTTACCTTCCTGAGAAGGATAGAGTCAGATTCTAGGCTTGTTGCCTCATGGTCATGAAATTGTCACCACAGCCCCAGGCCTCACATCCTCATACCAAAGAACTAATAGGAAGGAAGGTAACAAGTGAAAGTTTTCTTTGTGCCAAGG
This sequence comes from Trachops cirrhosus, assembly GCA_028533065.1. Classification (NCBI taxonomy): domain Eukaryota; kingdom Metazoa; phylum Chordata; class Mammalia; order Chiroptera; family Phyllostomidae; genus Trachops; species Trachops cirrhosus. The sequence continues at coordinate 4,012 of JAPYXV010003241.1, forward strand.
AAGAAAAAAAGTCTAAAATAATAAGAATAACAGCAATAAATACATATATGAGGCTTAACCTGTTTCAAAAATTGTTTTATTCTTTACATACATTAACTCAATTACGAAGCTGTTTAATCCTAAGACCACTCCAAACTGCAAGGGAGTCTGGGTGGGAAAGCAGGTGTTGAGGGAGAGGGAATAATTTTATGCCCTGGGCTGGGCACCTTGCTGCTCACAACCAAACTGGGGTTCTGACACCTACAATCCATATACTACAGTGGGAGTGGCTGTGGAATTGTATGTAATTTCTAGTGTATGGCTGTACTCCAACCTTTATCCCCTAATTGAGAAAACATGAGAATGCAAACAAGTGACAGTTATGGAATTATGGGGATGATTTTGAAACCCCTGTAATGTTCAACCATTTAGAAACTTCTGTGGGTTACGCTTGGTAATACATTTCTTGTGATACACCTCATGAGGGATTGTGATGGGCTGGTGGCTGTCAGTTTTGCAATTATCTATTGCCTCATGAAAATCCAAACCTAGTGGCATAAAACAAAAATTACTTTGCTATGCTCCCAGACTCTGTGGGTCAGGAACTTGATCACAGCACAGTGGAGATGGCTGGAATCGTGGACGCTTCTACACTCATGTGTGTGGTCACTGAGCTGGGATGACCGCGAAGCTGAGTTCAGCTGTGACTGCCAATCAGAGTGTGCTCATGTGGCCTCTCCCTGCGGTTTGGGTTTCTTGCAGCATGTGGGTTGGGTTCCAAGAGGGGCAGTCTGAGAATGTGTGTTCTGAGAGTGCTAGGTGGACTTGACGATGGAAATCACGTGACTTGACTTCCACTGCACTCTATTGAATGAAGAAGTCACAAGTTCTGGTTCAATGAGAGGAGAGCATCGACTCTACCTTTTGAAGGAAAGAATGTCAAAGACTTGGTGGCCAGTTTTCAAAAACCACGACACATGCCATGCCTGAGCTGGAGATGCCAGCAAACTATTTAACAACTACACTGTTGTTAAAATGCACACTGGCCACACATGGGAGCAGATCATGGAACACCTCCTCCAGCCCCGTATCAGGCAATAATTCTCTCATTTCTGAATCATGGGGAGGTATAGGGGCTTTAAGGGGTGGGCAGGTTTCCCTAGGAGGATTGGAGAAATAGCTATTTGACAACTGTTATGAAAGCATTTCAGTATTTTAACAACAGAAACAGTGCTCCCATTGGATTCACTCCCACAAGTGATTCATCACCTTGGAACCTCCACGTGCCATTTTAGGCTGCTTCCTAGGTCCATCTCTCACCTTTTCCCTGCTGACTGAACTCTAAAATTTGTTTAGGTAATCACTCTCTCTGGGAGATTTCCCTTAGCCTCAGAGAGGGGTCTTGATTAGTCTAGCATTATCTTTGTAATTACATCTTCCTTGCCTGTGACTGGGTTAGGCTTGGGCATATGACTAAATTCTAGCCAATGAGACAAGGATGTACACTCAACACGGAGTTTCTCTGAAAGGTTTTCTTTGCCAGGAACTGTGGAAGAATCAAGGCCCTAAACTTTGTGAAGCAGAGGCCAGCTGTCCACTCTGGGCCTGGTCCAAATTTGCGACCCACAGAATCAGTGAGCATAATAAGATGGTTATTGTTTTATTCCATTGTTTGGGGTATTCTGTTATTACTTAGAAGATGTTGTATATATGTGGCAGCTGGATCTGTGGCTGCTATCTTGAGACCATGCGGTAAGTAGAACAAGAATCAGTCAAAAGAAATGGAAAGAACCTGGTGTCCCAATGACATTATTGAGTGAATGAATGAAGGAGTCTTAGAACTTCCCTGCCAACTGACATTTTATGTGTGATAATAAACTCATTTTTGTTCTACTTATTTGAATTTGGGTTTTGATTCTTATTATACATAAAGCATCCTGATTGGTATAGACCTTTATCTGTCCTAGGTCCATATGGAAAAGAGAGATATTCAGTTTACAATCAGGAAGAGACCGAGAGATATATAAACCTGTGCATATACACACACTTTTGCACAGATGTGGGCATAAGTATGCCATTCTGCACCTTCAGTTAGAGTTGGGTTCAAATAGACACTCACTTGGATACATATACACACAGTCCCAGAAGTCTGGCACACACAAATATACACAGCCAGTCACTAATTTCACCTGCACCACACAGACATGTGCACTCAGTATAGGCACACAGTCACACACACGCTCAAGGATTCACTAATCTTGGAAGTTCCAATTCCTTATAGTTTACTTGAACATATTGTATAAAAGTAGAAAAATAAATAATTCTTTTGAATGTGAATCAGGGCTACATCTCCATAAATAAGGGATGAACGGAAATAACTTAAGGCAGGGGTGGGGCTTAGTGCATAAATAAGCTTTGGGCCCCAGATGAACTGGGGGTGGGTCCACGTTCTCAGACGCACAGATCTCCCCTGGCAACACAATTCAGGTCCCGTTTGAGGAGGCGGAAGAGATTGAATGTGACAGTGGCTTCAAGACACTCTTGGGACACCTGTGAGAGAGAGATGAGAACATGGTTTCTCATTGCCTGAGCATCAGCACCTTCCTTGAAGCAGATCCCAGGCATCCATTCTCCCCTCCAATAACTTACCTTCTTTGGGGCTCTCTGGAGCTGGTTCAGCCAGTGCTGGAGGAGGGGCCTGGAGCCTAAGGTGGGCAGAGCTGAAACCTGTAGGCAGAGGAGGGTGTCACGTGACCAGGGCCTGGGACAGTTGGGAACATATGCCACAGACATGGCCTGGGTCCCTGAGCACTCACACAGGCCTGGACCTCAGAGTGGATGTAGCGCAGTGTGTGAAGGGGCTGGTCCAGGATGTCCTCCAGGGATGAGTCAGCCACAGTCTCTAGGACCTTCACTGTTAAGGCCAGCTCAGCCTCCAATACCACAGGGCGCTCCCACGCCTGGAGTGAGAAAGTACAGATGAGAGGGCAGGTGAGGTGGAAAGGTGAGAAAGGTAAGCAAGAAGGCTCAAGTAGGGAGTACAGGGAAGGAGGGCAAGTACTAAAGGCACATATGAGGGAGAGAAGTGGTGGGTCAGGTGAGAGGGAATACATAAAGAAGGATGTAGATGAAAACAATACAGGTGGGGCACAAGGACAGGGGAGGAGACAGGTTAGGGGACACGTGAAAAAGTGAAATGGGGACAAGTAAAAGATGACCCATGGGGGTTGCAGAGGTTTGAGGGACAAGGGATGGGACAGATTACAAGAGAACAGGTTTGGGAGGCAGGTGAGAGGGGGACAATTAGATGCATAGGTAAGAAGGGTAGATGGAGGAGGAGTGTAGGTTGGGAAAAGATCAGTGGAAGAAAGATGATGAGGGGGATAGGTGGGAGTGAGTGGTGAGGAGAACAGGTGAGAGGGAAACAAGGAATCACTACTGAGAGTCAGCAGTGACAAACCAGGCAGGGCAAGGGGCAAAGACCTGGGAGAGAAAGGAGGATAGAAATGAGAAGAAACTAGGTAAGAGCAGAGGTGTGAGGAACAGACAGAAAGATGATAAAAGGGACCCAGGGGAGGAACAGAGCCAGAGGAACACTTGTGGAGGGACATGAGAGGAGAGACAAGAGAGAGGGAACAGGTGAGATCCAGGAGGTGAGGGGCCACTTAAGGAGACAGGGAGAGGGTAAGGGCACCTCAGTTCCAACTCACATGTAGCTGTGTCAGTGTCCAGGGTCTGGGGAAGAGGCAGGAGCTACAGCCCTGGTTTTTCAGTGAGTTTTCCTAGAGAGCAAGAGCAGAGGTTAGAGCACAACACAGTAGGAGGCTGAACCATAGCAGCAAGGATGAAGGTCTAACAGAAGAACTTGAGTTTAATCAACAGCAGAAAAGATAGTGATGAGTCATAGCTGAAAAGCTAGAGGTTACACCACAGCAGGAGGACAGAGGTTAGCCCACAGTAGCAGGGCTGCAGGTTGGCCAAAGCAGGAGGGTTAGGGCCTAGTCTACAACAATAGGGGCTCACAGGTCCAATTAGTGGCAGTTTAGAAAGATGCTCAACTCTCCCCTTTCTGGGGCCACATTGAAATACACACTTATATAGAGAGCAATTACTTCTGACACACAACTGATGGCTGACTGAACAGCTTCTGAACAATAAGCTAGAGAAAGAGACTGAATAGAGAAGGCTGGGAAACTGGGAGCTCTCTGGGAGCTGTGGGAACTTTCCAGAATTGGAGTTTCTAGTGAGTACCATGGGTCATGTCCCTCTCCATCCTGATAGGGCAGGTGGGAACTCCATTTGGGTTCTCTGTCCTACCTGCAGGCTCATTGCTCCATGTTCCAAGGAACACTGCATGGAACCTATTTCCCCCAAACAAAGTGATCCCCCAAGCAGGATCAACAGTGCATTACTACATGCACCTGTCCTCCCCACCTGGAACAGCAGGCTAGCTCCCTGGATGCCATAGGTACCTGCTTGGCTCCAGCTGGTCTGCCTAAACCACCCTGCAGGGACAGCCTATGCCAAGATCTTTTTTACACATTTTTTTTCAAGACTGGGAGGATAATTAGTTTGTCTAATTGACATAAAAATAAAAACTGAAATGAAATGAGAAGACAGAGGAATGCCTTTCAAATAAAGGAACAAGAAGAACAACCCTTAAAAAAAGCCTTAAGAAAAATGGTCATAAGGATGCTTACCAATTTGAGAGTGGAGTAGAGGAACTTAGGGAGAACTTCAACAAAGAGTAAGAAAGTATAATAGAGAACGAAAAAGAGCTGAAGGATAACATAAGCAAAATGGAAAATATGTTAGAAGAAATCAGCAATAGATTAGCTAAGACAGAATAATGGACTAGTGACCTGGAAGATCAGACTACTGGAAATCAACAAACTAGAAAAGCAATAAGATAAAAAAAATATTTAAAAAATAATGAAAATTGTTTTAGACTTCTGGGAGAACATCAAGTTCACAAACATTGATATTATAGGTATTCCAAAAGGAGAAGAAAGAGAGAAAGGGACAAACTTTGAGGAAATAATGGCTGAAAATTTTTCTAACCTGAATAAGAAAACAGACATCCAGGTCCAGGAAGCACAGAGAATTATAAACAAGATGAAACCACAGATATCCACAAGGCATATTGTAATTAAAATGGCAAAATTAAACATAAATAGACATTTCTGTAAGGCAGCAAGAGGAAAACAACCAGTTACATACAAAGAAACCACCATAATGCTATCAGCTGATTCATCAGCAGCACCTTTATAGGCCAGAAAGGAAATCTTTCAAGTGCTGAAAGAAAGAAACCTATAACTTTGAGTAATTTAGTTGGCAAAGCTATAACTCAGAGTTGAAGGAGAGATAAAAAGTTTCCTGGAAAAGCAAAAACTAAATGAGTTAATAACTATTAATCCAGCTATACAAGAAATATTAGAGTCTCCTTTAAGCAGAAAGAAGGCCATAACCAGAAATATGAAAATATGAGAAAGAATAATACCTCACTGGAAAAGCCAAATATTTAATAAATACAGTGAATCAGACATTTTAAAAGTTGCTATGATGGTAAAAAGACCAAAGTACAAAACTCAACTCAAACTACAATAATTAGAAGATACACAAAGAGATCTAAAATATGACACCAAAAACTTAAAGCATGGGGTTGTGAATAAAAATGTAATCTTTTTAGAATATATTCAAACTTAAATACCTATCAGCTTAATATAGACTACTATAGCCCTAGCCTGTGTGGCTTAGTTGGTTGGAGCCTTGTTTTGTAGACTGAAAGGTCATGGATTCAATTACCAGCCTGGGCACATAGTCAGGTTGTTGGTTAGACCCCCAGGAAGAGCTTGTATGAGAAGGCAACAAATCAATGTTTCTCTCACATTGATGCTTCTCTCTCTCTTCCCCTTCTCTCTCTCTAAAAAGCTCTAAAAAATGTCCACAGGGGAGGATAAAATAGATTGCTATAGATATGGAATGATATGTATAAACTCATAGTAACCACAAGCCAAAACCTACAAAAGATACATAAAAAAAAAGAGAAATGACCACTCCCCAACAACAACAACAAAAAACACTAAAGAAAACCAACAAACCACAAAGGAAGAGGTCCAGAGTAGGAAGAAACAGAGAGGAGCTACAAAACAATTAACAAAATGGCAATAAGTATATACTTATCAATGATTACTTTAAATTAAATGGATTAATGTTCTAACAAAAAGACATAGGGTGGCTGAATGGATTCAAAACATGACCTATGTATATGAAGCTTACGATAAACTCATTTCAAATGAAAAGACATGTTGGGCTGAAAGTGAAGGCATGGAAAAAGACATTCCATGTAAACATAAATGAAAAGAAAGCTTGGTTAAAAATATCAGACCAAATAGACTTAAAAAATTTTTAAAGGACAAAGAAGAACATTACCTAAATATAAAAGGGTAAATCCAAGAAGAGGATATAACAATCATAAATATCTATATACCCAACATAGAGCACCTTAAACATATGAAGTGAATATTAATAAACATAAAGGGAGAAATTTACAGTTATATAATAATAGTAGGGGATTTTATTACCCTACTCACATCAATGGATAGATCATCATACAGACAGAAAATTAATAAGAAAATAATAGTCTTAAATGTCATATTAGATCAGATTGACTTAGCAGACAGTTATAAAACATTTCATCCAAAAGTTGCTAAACACACATCTTTCTTTCAAGTGCGTATGGAACATTAACCAGGGTAGATTACATATTAGGCCACAAAACAAACCTCAATAAAATTAAAAAAATTGAAATCATATTAAGAAAGGGAGATGACAGAGATAGAAGGGGGTAATGTGTGGATACATAGTGGTGGAAGGAGGCTTGACTTTGAGTGGTGAATACACAACACAATATACAAAAGATTGTATTGTACACCTGAAACCTATGTAATTTTTAACTAGTGTTACCTTAAAAAATTCAATAAAAATGGAAAGAAATCATATCAAGCATCTTTTTAAATCACAATGTCATGAAACTAGAAATCAACTACATGAAAAAGTTGGATAAAATACAAATAGAGATTAAATAATATGCTACTAAACAAACAATATCAAAGAGAAAATAAAACAGGAAGTCAAAAACTGCCTTGAGACAAGTGAAAATGAAAAAATAACTTTTCAAAATTCATGAGATGTTGCAAAAGCAGTTTTGAGTAATGAGAAAAATCCTAAATAAACAACCTAACTTCACACTTAAACAAATGAGAAAAAGAATAAACAAAAGCCAAACTAAACAGAAGGAAGGGAGGAAGATCACAGTAGGAATAAATAAAACTAAAATACAATAGTAAAAAACAATGAAATTAAGAGGTGGTTTCTTGAAAAGATGAGTAAAATTGGTAAGCCTTCAGTCAAACCCAATGAGAAAAAAGAGCCCAAACAAATAAAATCATAAATAAAAGACAAGAAGTTGTAACTGATACCAGAACATAAAAAGAGTCATTAAAGAATATTACGAACTGCCCTGGTTGGTGTGGCTCAATGGACTGAGTACTAGCCTGCAAACCAAAGAGTCGCTGGTTCGATTCTCAGTCAGGGCACATGACTGGGTTGTAGGCCCAGTCCCCAGTAAGGGCCATGCAAGAAGCAGTTTTGATGTTTTTCTCTCTTTCTCTTTCTGCCTCCCTTCCCCTCTCTGTAAACATAATTTGTTTTAAAAAAAGCATATCATGAACTGTTCTATGCCAACAAGTTTGACAATTCAGAAGAGGTAGATACATTTCTCCAAGTATACAACCTCCCAAGACTGAACCAGGAAGAAATACAAAATCCAAGAAACTGATCAGTTTCTTAACTAAACAATAAAATTAAACTTAGCAATAAAATTAAAGCAGTAATAAAAAATCTTCCAACAAATGAAACTCTGGGAACAGACTCTTTACAGGTGAATTCGACCAAACGTTTCAAGTAGGACTAATAACTACACTTTTAAAACTATTTCAAAAAAATTAAAGAGAAAGGAAAACTTCCAAATTTATTCTATGAGGTCAGCATTACCTTGATACCAAAATTACACAAACATGTTACCAAACAAAAAAAAACAGACCAATATTCTTTTTTTTAAATATATTTTATTGATTACGCTATTACAGTTGTCCTATTATCCCCCCTTCATTCCCCTCCACCCTGAACACCCTCTCCCACCCACATTCCCCCCATTTACTTCAGTCCATGTGTCATAAGTTCTTTGTGTCTACGTTTCCCATACTATTCTTGCCCTCCCCCTGTCTATTTTCTATTTACCTTCATTGCTACTTATTCTTCGTATCTTTCCCCCACTCTCCTCCTCCCACTCCCCTGTTGCTAACCCTCCATGTGTTCTCCATTTCTGTGGTTCTGTTCCTGTTCTAGTCGTTTGCTTAGTTTCTTCTTGGTTTTGTTTCAGGTGTGGT